>CAJVPK010000003.1:0-166954 GCA_910592015.1 Diversispora eburnea | reverse complement strand
TTGACTTTAGAATGTAAAGAAATAAAAGTATTTTTAGTATTTCTGATAGAATTTTAGGATTGACCTTGTTCTGTTTTAGTCAACCATCTCACTTAAAGAAAATGTCCTTCATGATTGTTGACTTTAGAATGTAAAGAAATAAAAGTATTTTTAGTATTTCTGATAGAATTTTAGGATTGACCTTGTTCTGTTTTTAGAAGATAAGTGTATAATAATTACCTTTAAAGATTTAAGGAATTGGTTGTGATTTCTTTAGAAATATTAAATTCTAATATAAACAAAAATTTAATTAATTATTTAGTATAAATGAATATTCTGTTCTAATTCCTTCTATAAATGATAATAAAAAAAAAAATCAGAGAGGCATTTATCGACAGATTTTAAACATTCAGTTTGAAACAGCCTTTAATTAAATTAAATGTAATTTTCATCATTTTTTTTTTTTTGATTTGAAATTTAAATATTTATCCTATTCGTACTAGTAATACCTTTTCAGCACTTTCTGAAGAAAAATTAAAGTCAAAATTTAAAAATTGAAAAATTAAAAATCTATATATATTTTTTGTTCGATCATGAAACGACCAATAAAAAAAGAATAATTTTGTGTCAAAAAATATTTGATTATAAAGGTAATTTCATTGGCCAAAATTTATTTCTAAAATTTTACTTTTAATTTTGGGAATTTCGCTACAGGCAGGCAAAATTACATTATTCCCTAACCCTAACTTTGCCCAGTGGTGACTTTAGCAATTTTCATTGCTAAATATCACCGCAGATACTAGGCAAAATTTTAATTTTTATTAAAATCCTGTTGTTTTTTTTTTATTCAAATTCTGTCATTTAATATAAAATTTTTAATTAAAAAATTAAATTTTCAAAAAAATATTAATTTTTATTTCCAATTGATAAATTCTATTAAACCAGATTTAAATATTTCTTTTAAAATATTATAATACATAATTTGAATAATAAAATTCAATTCAAAAATGAGCTATAATAAACATAATATGGAATTTTTAATTAATATTATCTTAAAAAACTTCTTCAAATTTTCTTTGGTGTAATTTATTTTTATCGAAAAAGTTTTCACCTTTGACCAAAAAACTCGATAAACCTTTTTGATTTCGTACATTATCTGGTGGAAATATTGGAAATTTCAATCTTCTACTAACGTAAATCGCTTGCGGATGAGTTTTTTGGGGTGCAATCAATTTTCCTGTTGTGTTTAATCCTTTCGTTTTCATGTCTTTAACTCTAATTTTTTCTGCCTCATCAAATTGATTAAAATGTTTTTTATATAAATGCCATTGTTCTAATGTTTTTACTAATTCTGATGCTAAAGGACGTTTATCTTGATTTGATGACCAACAGTTCTTCATTAATCTAATATAACAATCAGGTGTATCTACTTCAATGAGTGGACGTAAATTACGATAACGAATGGAATCAATTAGTTTAGAGTTACGAGAATCATGAAACGGAAGTTTGTTGGTTGATAATTCCCACATCAAAATTCCAAAGCTATAAATGTCACATTTTTCAGTATGAGGTTCATCTCTCAAGATTTCGGGAGCAAAGTAAGGTAAAAGATCATTTTTATAATAGCCAATAATTGGAATTGAATCTTTACTGTCTCCAAGACTTAATTGATTAATTGGAATTTCTAGATGTGATTTAAATGTTTGATTATTCGTCGAATTTAAATCTCGATGTATTCGTTCATTTTCGTGCATGGATTCAAGAGCACAAGCAATAGAGTAAAGAATTCCAATTTTATGAGACCAACTTAATTTAGCATAATGATGAGAGACATAATGTCTTAAATCCCATTCACAAGTTTCAGCTATCATCATTAATTGTCCGGTAACGGTTTCTCTTGTTGCTCCAAACAATCTTACAATAAGCCCATTCTTTTTACGAGCGTTGTAATGTAATTTTAACTATTCATCAAGAGAAAAATAAAAATAAAATAAATAAATAAAAGAAAATAAAAAAAACTTTAAATCTAACAATAAATATTTACCTCTTTCAAAAATGCAGCAGGAGTTTTACCCACAGAAATCAAAGCAACCTTGACTAATTCTCTCTTTGCCACATATTTTTTTTCAACCTCATCCCAAGTATCAGTTGGACCTTTCTTCCAATTGGCAGTGTAAACAGTACCGGCCTCCGATGAATCATATTTATTAATTCCAATAAAAGAATTAAATGGTAACCATTCTAAATATTCGGTACAATCATTTGCATTTATTTGAGTTGATTTTATAAAATCGTCAATTTCTTTAAAACCACTTGTCCAATTATCAAAGTTTTCTTGGAATTGTTGTGTTTGACATGGTTGACACCAATACTTAAAATCAAGGAACTGATTACATTCAGGACAATATGTGTTCACGTCCATGGTTATAAAGTTTAAAAAGTGGATTTTGAAGAGGTTATTTATAGATTATTTTTATATAGGTTATTTAAGTTATTTAGGTTATATATGCGTATGCGTAGTTGCCAAGCTATTGATAAACTCGTATATTTATACTTTTTTTGTTAAAAGATCTGCATCATATTTTTTAAAATAGTAATATAAATGTGTTACAATGCATATAAAAGTAATTTCTAATGTTTGTATTTATGGAATTCTATTCATTCGCAGATTGTTTTCCAATTGTTCTAGAATTGTCTAATACACTTTCGAGAACAATTAGAAAATGACGAATGCGCAGAATGTGAATCACATGCGAATTTGATTTCAAATCTTCCCTTTTCTTTTTATTTATAGCATCCCAAATGAAAAAATAAAAATAAACGCAGCGATTATTTGATCAAAAATTTTAACTCAAATTGTCTAGATGATTTTGACGATATTTTGATTGAAGGTATTTTTAACCGTATAATATTTTTTATTTTAATAAAAAAACATTAAGGAAAAAATATGTCGGAAATTGGTATTGTACTGTACACATTAATGAAAATAATAACCTTTGTGAAGACAAACCTGGACTAATAATAGACAAGAATGAACTCATTTGAAATGACCAATCATATTTTTGATCACTACTTTAAAATTCAATTATAATAAAGTTAATATATATTATATAAATTTATCAAAACCTTTCTGCAATACTGAGAATAATTTTATCCGAATTTGATAAAATTATGACAAACTTTAAGGAGACCACCGCACGCATTATGTCACTTGGCAGGTTAACAATGTCTTAGGCAAAATATGGAAATGTCAATTTTCTACTTTCATGAAAATGCGGTGGATAAAGTGGTGATTAAATCAAGATCAATTCATCGCACAAATTAATGATTTCTACTTGGTAGTTAGATTCAAATTTTCATACCATTATATTCACTTTGGACACGATGAAATCGTGCAAATTTAAGCAAAAGCAAGAATAATGCTTGTTTATTTTATTCTGACGGATCCAATTTATCAAAAGAAATCAAAAAATAATCATCGAACAGTCTTAGTTCTTTAAATTTATAATATTTCTTTTTCAAGTGATATAACTTGAAATACATAAATATTGATATAATTAGATCAATAAATAAGTGTCAAAATACACTATAAATTATATGCTCAGTCTTTAAAAAAATCTATCTAATGTAATGGATTGTTGTAATAAAATCCAATGTGTATATCGTAAAATTTAAAAAATTTCCAAAATTGGTTTATTATCTCGTCGTTTATAGTGAGAGTTCTAGTGAGAGTTCTAGTAAGCGCGAAGGAAAAAAAAAAAAAATCAAAAAAAATTTTATATCAAAACAATTTGTTTGATAGATTTTTTTTTTCTTTTTGACGTCAACTTTCCCTGTCATCCTTACGAATATGTTCTAAAATAATATTATTAATTAATAAAATTTAAAGCAAATCATGAATAATGAATATATTCAATTAAACTTACGATAATATGAACCACCAGTACTAGTCCAGGAGACCCAATTGTTGTTATATTTATGTTCAACAACTTTTTTCCAAATATTATCATCATGCCTGACTATATCATGTAACGGAACAAGCGTAATTACTTGAGCGTTGGATTTCGTAGATAGAAATAAATCTTTTATGAAGTTATTGAGGGAAGCATCAAAAGCTAAATTATTGCATAAAACTATATCTGCCTTTCCCAGAATGTCCAACATATTTCTTAATTCACCAATTCTACGTAAATCCATATTATAAATTTCAATCGGACCAGATGTTACACTGTATAATCTATTAAAATAATGTCATATATAAATAACTTAAATAAAACTTAAATTAAATTAATTAAAATTAAATAAATAATAATAATCTAACAAAAAAATCTAACCTAGTCCTTCTTAAAAATTCTTTGGTAAAATTCACAGAACTATTATATCTTTCTGGAAGTACTTCGATTCCGTATACACTACACCCAACTTGTGCTGCAATTTGAAGACAAACGTTTCCAACCCCTGATCCGAAATCCATGAAAATTGAATTGCGATTCAATTGCGTTTTTTGAATGATATCATCAATGAATGGAGGCAATAACTCGCCATAATCTTGACTTTTATCTTGGCCTAAAATAATAAAAAAAAAATAAATTAAAATTAAAAAAAAATTTTATCTTTAAAAGGAAAAAAAAATTAAAAAATGGTATAAAAAATTTACCTCTCTTAATTATTCGTGACATTTCTGGAGATGCCACACGATCATATACTTGCTGAATAATATGATGAATCAATTTTCGAAATTTCTCATTATTGGGATCTGATGTGGTAATATGGACTGCAAGGAAATTACCAGCCTTTTTCGCTTCTTGAAGATATTGATTAAATATTTTGATAGCATTTACGAAATCAACCCAATTCCCTCGGTTTTTTGCTCGAGTAAGTCTTCTATCTATATTACCCTTTTTCAAAGATGTCTCTTCATCAAGTTGAATTCGTGAATCTTGAAATTTTTCCGCAATTTCATCTTTAAACATGATTTCAATAATTGCATTTACTGTATCCATTAAATCGTCTACAGGAAAATATCCGTCTCCATTATAAAGATATGCCAACAAATATCTAATGAATAAGGTATAATATTTTGGTTTATATAATTATATCAAGAAAAAAATTAAAAATAATAATAATAATAATAATTTAACAAACCTTTCTCTGAAATCGGATCCGGGATATTCCAAAGATACTTCAAGGATACCATTATATTTAAAGAAAGTTTTATGATCTATATCATTACGAGTTTGAGCTTTATGACGACAATCTAAAATAAGAGATAGAATATATTGTTAATAAAAAGATGATAGAAATATTTAATTCATATGAAAATTCCTGATGCTTACAATCTTTATAACAGCGGGATGATTTTCTATCTTTGTATTTATTATTAAATTCATTTATTACATCAGCTGATTCAATTATCTTGGCTGCGTCTACAACAAAATCTCGCGAAGAGAAAAATTGTACCTTTTCTGTTGGTGGAATTTCAGAAATAATACGGGGTTTTTTAGTCAAACTTGTCTCATGACTATGTTGTTCATCGGATTCATGAACAGTCCTCTTTTTAATTAAGACCGAACGCTTCGTTTCTTTCTTTTTCGGTGAAGTAACCACAGACTTTTCAGAGTTCAGTTTGGAAGTCTACTGTGCATAAATAATTTTAATTAAAAAACCACTTATGATAAACTGAAAAATGTAGGCTAACCTTCTTTGTATTCTTTTTCAATGCGTTTGCCTTTGCGACATGGCGACAAGAACGATTAGTTTTATTTGTGGTGTCTTTACGTTCTTCAACACGGTCAGTATTTATAGGTGGCGAAGTAAACATCCAGTCGTAATGATCGAAGTTTGACATTGTAGTTGATAATGGTATCGAAGAATTTTGCGCAGTCTGGAGAACAATAATAATAACAATATTTTTGATAAATATTTATAACAATAACTTTACTTTTTGTCACATGTAAACAAACAGTAGCTACACATTAACTGTTAATAATCGTAAACCCCTGAAAAATCTTGCAAGATTTTCAAGATTTCAGGGTATAAAAATTTTAAAGATAAAATTTTTTTTATCGATAATTTTAAAATGGTAAAATCATATTTGAGATTTGAACCTTGGAAAACTTTTGGAGTCATTTCTAGTTCCTTATCAAATGCAGTTTTAACAGGTGAAGATACACTTACAGTTGCTCCTGCTTTAGAAGATATTATTTTATGGGATTTAAAAAAAGGTTTACAGGTTAGAATTGTTAGAATTTCATATTTTTTCAAATTTCTTTATTTTTTACTAGATCTAATTTTTACTCTATTACTTTAACAATGTTAGAAAGAAAAATGGCATGATTCTGATAATAAATCAGAAGTAACTGTAATAGCAAGAAGTCCGAATAATCAAGATTATGCCGTCGGGTAAAGTAAAACCTACTTCATGATTTGATTATTATTTGAAGATTTAGTTAATTTATAACTGAAATTACTGAAAAAAAAAAATTATATAGGTATACTGATGGATCGATCAGAATATGGAGAATTGGGCAATCAGCTACTTCGCTTATTTTTAATGGACATCGAAAAGCGGTAACTAGCTTGTTATTTGATAAAACTGGGACAAGATTAGCATCAGGATCAAAAGATACAAATATAATTCTTTGGGATGTAATCGGTGAAGTTGGACTTTTTAGGTAATTTAGTTAATTCGCGCTTTTTTTTATTTTTTTTTTATTTTTATCTGATTCGAATTAGCATAAATAATAATAAATTTTTTTTTTATCATTTTTTTTATAGATTGTGTGGTCATAAGGACCAAATCACTTCAATCCGGTTTCTTCCTAAATCTTTATTAAGTAAGGACAATGAAATTTCATCACCGGGATATCTTATTTCGTCATCTAAAGATACTCTTTTAAAGTTATGGGATCTTAGTACTCAGCATTGTATCGAGACAGTAGTAAGCCATCGTAGTGAAATTTGGGATTTTGATATATCAAAAGATGGTAAAATGATTGTCACAGGTGGTGATGATGCAGATATGAAAGTCTGGACAATTGATTATGAAGTTCTTGAAAGTAATTTTGAAGTAAAAAATAATCAGAACGAAAATAATGTAAATAATGCTGAGGTAAATTTTCTTCTATTTAAAAAAATAATAAAAATTCATTTCTTATGTTTTATGTTCTTAGATCATTCATTTAATTTAATTTAATTTAATTAATTATACATATTTTCAGGTGAAAAAAGTAATCAATTTTTATGGAAATGTGAAAAGGCAAGGGAAAGATCGTGTTGTCACATTAAAGTTTCATCCTAAGGTTGATTTATTAGGTGTGCAAGGACCAGAAAAATTTGTTGAAATTTTTAGAATTCATACTCATGAAGAAATAAAAAAGAAAATGGCGCGTCGTAAGAAAAGACAGAAAGAAAAAAATCAAAAGCTTGGAATTAATGATGTTGATGAAAATATGACGATTCAAATAGATAATGAAGTCAAGGAGAAAGAAATTAATGTTAATGATATGATAACTCCATATCAAATTATTCGTGCAAACGGGAAGATTCGTTCCTTTGATTTTTTGCCAAATGAAAACATTTCAAAAATCAATTCAATTCAGGTATAATTGATTTAAATATTATTTCATACATGAAAATTTGTTCGTTTCCTAATAAATTTAGATTTTATAGATTCTCACATCCTTGACAAATAATACACTCGAGTTATATGCGTTAAGTTTACCTTCTAAGAAAAAAGATGAACCAGTACCTACGAATCTTTATTCATTAGATATACCTGGTCATCGTAATGATGTTAGAACTTTAGCGTTAAGTTCTGATGATGAATTATTATGTTCATGTTCGAAGGGTAATATATTTCACATAACATTTATATTAAATTGACACTTTAGTTGATATTTCTTTATTTCTATTAAGTTCGATATTAAATTTAAAAATTTATTAGACAATCTTAAAATCTGGAATGTTAAATCGTCATCATGTATTAAAACTATTGAATGCGGATATGCTTTATGTTGTTCGTTTTTACCAGGAGATCGTTATGTGAGTTCTAGTAATAAAATTTTTTTAATCTTTTTTTAAAATAAAACTATATTTATGAAGATAATAATACATAATGCAGGTTATTGTCGGTACAAAATCTGGACATTTGGAATTATTCGATCTCGCATCATCATCTATCATTGAATCTATAGAAGCACACGATGGTCCTATATGGTCATTACATATTCGTCCAGATAAAGAAGGGATTGTTACGGGGAGTGCGGATAAAAATGTTAAATTTTGGGATTTTGAATTTTTGTTGGAAAACTCTAACGGAGAAATCACGGTTTGTAAAAGTTTCGAAAAATTTAAGTTCTAATGTCTAATGTCAGATGTCAGTAGGAATTTATTAAGTTTATATATTAAAATAGACAAGTACGCGTAGATTAACTTTAATTCATAAACGTACACTTAAAATGACTGACGACGTTTTATGCGTTCGTTACAGTCCCAATCAGAAATTGATAGCAGTTGGATTATTGGATTCGACAGTTAAAGTATTTTATAGTGATACATTGAAATTTTTTTTGTCATTATATGGACACAAGGTAATTATTTCATAATAATCATACATAATTATAAGCAATTCTATATAATTCTACATACATGTAATTTCTAATTTTATTTTATTTTTTTCATAATAGCTTCCCGTGTTGTCAATGGATATTTCCTCGGATAATTCATTATTGGTAACTGGTTCAGCAGATAAAAATATTAAAATATGGGGACTTGATTTTGGCGATTGTCGCAAATCGATATTCGCCCATCAAGATAGTATAATGTGTGTTCAATTTCTGCATCACACACATTATATTTTCTCATCGAGTAAAGATAGATTAGTGAAATATTGGGATGGTGATAAGGTAATTATTATATAGTTAGTGTCGTTATTTAATTTTTTTTTTTCTATTACTCATCTTTTAATGTCTTTTCCAATTACATAAGTTTGAAAATATCATGAAGCTTGAAGGACATCATGGAGAAATTTGGTCTTTAGTTCTTAGT
This sequence comes from Diversispora eburnea, assembly GCA_910592015.1. Taxonomy (NCBI): domain Eukaryota; kingdom Fungi; phylum Glomeromycota; class Glomeromycetes; order Diversisporales; family Diversisporaceae; genus Diversispora; species Diversispora eburnea. The sequence goes on along the minus strand of CAJVPK010000003.1, from coordinate 157,927 downwards.
AAACGAGGAGATTTATTAGTTACGTGTTCACATGATAGATCTATTAGAATGTGGGAGCAAACAGATGAACCGGTAAACAATTTTTTTGTTATATCCCTTTTTGAATTATCAATTTTATTATTTAATTTGTATAAATATATAGCTTTTCCTTGAAGAAGAACGGGAAAAGGAAATGGAAGAGTTATATGAATCTACATTAACAACCACTTTGGAAAAAACCAATCTTGATGACTTAGATACAACTCTTACAGGTAAACAAACCATAGAGACACTTAAAGCTGGAGAACGTATAATAGAGGCATTAGACATTGCGGACGAATATACATCAGATTGGACAACTTATAATCAGGTTCGTTCACTCACTTTCTTTTGATATTCATTTATATCTAATTTGTAAAATAAAAATTATAATAAATTGAATGTTATATTTTTCAGATAAAGGAAAGGGGACAAGATCCTGGACCCCCACCAAAATCAAATCCTATTCTTGTCGCATTCGGAAATTTGACAGGAGATCAATATGTGCTCAAAATAATAGAAAAAATAAGATCTTCGGATTTAGAGGAAGCCTTACTGATTTTACCATTTACCAAAGTTATATCATTATTACGATACTTGGACATTTGGGCTAAAAAGGTTGATAGTTTTTTTTTATTATCATTATTATTTATTTATCCTTTTAAGATATGTTTCGTTTATGCATTATTTGACATTATTCTCTTTAATTAGGAATGGAATGTAGTATTGACATCACGAATACTTATTCAACTTCTTAAAGTTCACCATGATCAAATTGTGGCTAATCGAGTCTTGAGACCAATATTGGATTCACTTAGAACACATATACATACATCTTTGAAAGTTCAGAAGGTAGCAAAACAATATAATATTTTTGATATCTATTGATTATATCTTTTTATGTCTTTTATTTTATTTTATTTTATTTTATTTTTATTTTTTATTTTTATTTTTATTTTTATTTTTTTTTATAGGATTTACATGGTTACAATCTTGCGGCACTTAAATACGTTAAACGCGATTGGGAGTCAAATAAGTCATCAGAATTTTTTGAAGATTTACCAACAGACAATGAAATAGAAAGTGAATCCTTAAAAAAGAGAAAATTTATAAACCTGAAAACATAAATTTTTGCTTGTTCGCTTTGTTCAATTCATTTATTTTTTCTTTTGTATTCATAGAGTAAATAGAGTAATTTATTTCTTTATTCATTTTGTTGTATTTTATTTTTTTATTTTTTCTCAAAAATTAGAATGAAAAAAAAAAATTATCAGATTAATTAAATTATAAATTACAATTCAACCATAAAGTAAAAAAAATGAATAAATATAGAATTATATATAATGAATGAGTGAAAATTTTTAATGAAAATCGACATTTTTCTTGTTGAATTATTTTGGTTAATGAATTAAAAAGATTTTTTAATAAAAAACTTATTAAGTGCAAAATTATGTCTATAGCTTCTCCTGATCCAACGAGCTTTCCGACATCACTCTAAATAATAAAGATAATGATAATTTTAATTACTTATTTGTAATTATAATAAATAATAAATATACCTTTACAGAACCAACTAAATTCCTTCATAAAAATATGGTTCACCACTTCGGGTATTCTCTGGGCCCGTCCTCTAACTGATTTACCCCTCCCCGAACGGATGGATCGATTTCTAATCCACCTGCATCAATGACCTTGTTGAATGCTGCGTCAGCTGATTATTTATATTTTTGGTTTTGAATTGTTTGCGGTCCAATATATATCTAACTTTTATTATTTGATTAGTGATTAATTTTACATATTATCGAACTTATATGTAAGTATTAAAATATTCTTTAGAATGTAAAATCATTGAAAGTAGTCATTTTAGAACATAAATAATATGAATCTCGTGATCACAGACTTTACGAACATCTGTACAATATATAAATTAATTAAATATGAACTTATAAATGTTAATATAATGTTATAAAGTGTTATAAAGTGAAATAAAATATTATAAAATGTAATTTATATAAATATCTAACTTGGGGGGGTCACTTTATTCACTTTGATTATGCAAATTGTTGTACATATCGAAAATCTGTCTCAATAAATTGAATTTAAAATGAAAACTAAAACATCACACAATGTTCATAAGACTAACTCAAATAAACTAGAGCACTAAAATGAATCAATCTTGGATTGACTAAATGTTTTGACGGATATTTATTTCATTAAAGTAAACAAGAAATTAAAGTTTAAATAAATTTACAAATCTTACTACAAATTTGTAACATAGTGAACTAATTCTCCGAGTTCAGTACAAATAATACTTCAGACCTAATTGAGAAAAATTTTATCTATTTAATTTTATATAAGGAAATGTACTTTAAATTCCTACCTTTATTTGGTTTGTTTATTTTAATAAAAAGATTTCTTTCAAGTAACGCACAATTTTTCTCATAAATCAATAAAAGTTTCTAACAGACAATGCGCGCTAAACTATAAATGATTCTTCTTATAACAAAAAGAATAATATATAAAATAACAATATAAAATTTAAAATTTATAAAATATATAAATAACATCAAATATATAAAATAGGCAAATAAAGGAACTTGTTTTTCAATATTCTGTTTTTGTTTTCAAGCTATTGTCATACGTTACATTTGTGAAATTTGCACGCTCAGGATATGTATTTCGACCAAATGTTGGAAAACACGCAACTCCGAATCAATCTGATAATGATATTTTCCAAAATTTTAGATATGACTAAAAATGTATAAAAATGTATAAAAATGTATAAAATGTAAATATTTATATAGAAATAAATAAAATACACAAAAATATATAAATGTCTTTCTAAATATCCATAAAAACATATAAATATCTATAAAAAACACAAGTATAAAAAAATCTGCTTTTCAGAGCATTTGTAGGCCAGCCCAGCGAAATAAAATATTAAAATATATAAAATATATAAATATCCAATAAGAAAATATAAAATTTAAATATTATTATATTGTTACAAATATTCTACCATTGTTCTATTATTACTACTCCCTTATTACAATACCTACTCCATTACTACTCTATTCCTCTCTATTTACAAGATTTTCAAGAAAATATTTCGTATAATTATGTTTCACAAAGTGATATCCTTGACTCAAATGTTTTTTTATAATAATAATAATGGTCCTTGGACTTTATTTTCTAAAAAAAAAAATCTTAAAAAACGCCATGCAGATTTCTTCCCTTAAAAGTGAACACGAAAGCTATTTTACTTTTTTCACTCGCAATAATTTTACATGTGAAGAGTTATTACAGACATATTAAATGAAATCCCATTGAGGTACTAAGTTCTTTTTATAAAAAGATATCTTCACCAAAAAACAATTGTAAACCTAAAAACATCGATTAATCCAACATTTCGAATTATGTTTATTTGTTTGTTTGTTAGTTATTATTATTTAATTATTCAATTATTGTTTGATGATTATTTAAGCCTTTTTAAATGTGAAAATCATTTTGTTACCTTTATAAATTTCCCGAATAAGTTAATTTAGGGGCTAACCGGAGTTGAAAAAAATATCAACAAAAAGAAAAAAAATCTCGTAGCTAGAGTCATATAGTTGCTAACGAGAAAGCCAGGTTTCTTTTTATGATTCGTTGCTTCGTTGTACCCAAATTTACTTCATCGAATTCAAAAGAAATAAGGTTCAATTATTGAATTATCAGATGCGACTGGCTAGTTCTTTTTTTTTTAAAAAAAAAACCAGAATCAATCGAATTTAAATTCAAAATGTAACATCGGAAAAACTACAAAACAACACTACATAATGCATACTATTTCATAATTGGCTAGCATATAATTATGACCATTATCACCCTTGAATTATTATATAGTTACACTAAATCCCATGTATACTTATACTTAAATATATCACAACTGAGAGAAAAAAGTTTTTCAAACTTGTTTATAGAGTTTACGATGTATAACAAGTTTTGGTGTCATGACAAAGTTTAACTTTATTATTAAGAGCTGTGTCATATAAAAAATTTTTCATTGAATTGTTATATATTTGGAAATATCTGTAACATTCCCCTTAAAGAAAATGTTTTTTATTATATGTCTTTTTATTCGGAGCCACTATTTATTTTTTATTTTTAAAAAAATCACTATTCTATCACTATTCTATCACTATTCTATCACTATTCTATTACTATTCTATTACTATTCTATCACTATTCTATCACTATTCTATCACTATTCTATTAATATTCTATTAACATTATTCTAGTACTCATCGTTTTCAAAAAAGTTAAGTAATTCCATCTCATGATAGTTGCATCCGATCAAACCTTTGTGGATGATTTTAAAACAAGGAAAAAGGTTTGGTCAAAAAAAAAAAAAAAAAAAAACTCAGCATAAATAGCATAAATGGATAGTGAAAAATTTAGCATAAATGAATAGTTAAATTAAATCTAAATTTTTAATTTAATCTTTAAACCATTGTCATTTACTAGATCTTTTTGGTTTTATTATTTGACTCTTTATAGCCAAAAGAGTTATTCCCAAGATAATAATTCAAGAGAATAAAATATTGTTTCAAATATTGATTCCCTCCTCAATAGGAGTTCGGATTATCATTCAACAAATGTGAATTTTTTTGAGAAAATGGTTTAATTACTTAATTTATCTTCAATTTATTATCCAACTAAATTGATCTTGAATGTTAACTATTTTTAAATACTGAACGTTCAAATTAATCTTGAATGTTAAATTTAATTTATTAATTTACTTTCCCACGAATTACCAGAATTAAGCGAGTTATAAATCTTTATATTTAAATTTAACATAAATTCTAGTTTAGCTAATTTACACTAGTTATCACCAAAATTCGCGAGAAAAAAAGTAAGATCAACATTTAGATAAAAAGTAAAAATAACAATAACACTATATCTTTGTTTGGGAGAAATGACAGGTAGCTAATTGGCTACTATTAGTTTGGCGTAAGAACAATATTACCAAATTTTGTATAACACGTGAGAAAAAAGAATAAAATCTCGGTGTTTCCCAGTGTTTTATTACACGAAGGCTTTCAAATTTTTGGAAAAACGCCCAAATTCCAGATTTTTTTACAATATTTATATTATTCCAAGTTTCTAACTTGAACCAGTCTACTTAATAGTCATACAGAATTTATCTGGGAAAATTTTAGGTGATATAGTATTTTAAAAATTAGCTATTTTTAACTATTTTAACTATTTTTAGCAATTATAAATTTAAATGTTTATAATTATGTTTGTTCAATGTGATTACCAGAGTTATGGATTGGATTTGTGTTAATTATTTATATTCGGTATGAGAATCTTTCAAGAACCCCATCACAATATTTGTTTACTTATTTCGGTGTACATTTCTTGGTGTTACAATAATAATATAATAAAAATAAAGAATATGTATAAGAAGGAATTATTTATTATTTTTATTACGGAACTTCGAAGAAATTAAGGAATTTCTAAAGAAAATTAGAATTTAGTTTGGAACTTGATCCATAACAATATTAAAATAAGGAATTATAAGAAATAATCGTAATTAATTCTTGGATTATTAAAATTTTTTAAATAGTAAAATGTCATGAAATAAAAATCACATTACAATTTATTATGTTGTGGTTGTGTAATTATTTATGATGTTTAATTGTGAATTTTTTTTTTCATTGTGGCCCCTTGAAAAATATAACTAAAGAATTTAAAGAATTTGAAATCTTGAATAAGAAGAATTCATAAAATATTAAAACAATGAATCTTACTTACATGTTGTCATATATTGAATTTTGCGCCTTTGTAACATCTCGTTTAACTTGTATTCACATTTAGTTTTTTTATTTTGACATTGTTAAACAAAATAATGATAAAAATAAAAAGATAAATTTATTATCCGACACTTATCAATGATATGTTGATTTTATCATTAAGATAAATCGTATCTAATAATTTTTTTTAAAATCTTGTATTAATTTAAAAGTTGTTATCGTTTCGAAGTATTAGTAAGAGATAATGTCATTTTATCTATCATGCTTTCCGGTACATTATCAGTGACTACATTTGACATCTGTAACAAACAGTATTTATTTTTCCAATGAATTATGCTTTTACCGGGATTCAATGTCTCAATTTTAGAAATTGTTTATTAATTTGCACATGTTTATTCATTTTCAATTAACTTACACTTGTTTTGTTCTTTTAATAACTCAGGAGAGAAAAAATTCTTTAGGTCAATGATAACGTCAAATAAACATGAATAATACACGAATAAATACGCGTTCTTCGATGTAAAGTTATCAAGTTTTGTTTGTTTGTATAAATAAGAAATACGAAATATGGAATGCATGATTTCTACTTTTGATAAAGAAGAAGAAAATTCACAATCACAACATAGCAGCGCATTCTACGAAGTAGATAGAGAATTGAATTTCTATCATATTATTCTGTCTCACATAAGCTGATTAGATAAAAAAAATCTTAAACCATGAATTCGGTAATCTAACCTTCAAGTTGAACATAAAAACCTAATTAGACTAATTTTCAATTTTCCCAATCAAATATGGAAAGTGATGTAAATAAACCCTGCAGATTTGCATTTTTCTTCTTTTGGAAAAATTATTGTAAAATTTTCCTTTGCCACGAGCTGGGTCTTTTTTATTAATGCGACTAAAATAATACTAAATCAATATTTTTCTTTTTTAAATTTAAATTAAGTGAAATCGTGTATTACTTACACTAAGAGATCTTCATACTATTTTTTACTTAATAAAATTAATACTGTTAAAAGAACAAAGAACAAAAAAAAAAAAAACTTTAATAAAATTTTCAATCTTATAAACTAAACTTATTTTTAAAAAAAAATAAATTCCAGATTTGTTGTGATCGCTATTTTCTGGTACATTAAGTTCTTTACTCACTATCAACAAATCAATCAGCACAAGGCAACAACACAACATTATTACCTACACCAATATTTTCTCTATACAATAGAAGTTTTAAAAATAATTTAGACATATTGGTTTTTGCATATTGTATTAATGACATTGTATACAATTATTGACATTATAATAGCAATTTTTGAAAATTAAAATTTACAATTCGAAATTCCCTTTGTTAAACATAAACAAAAGCCATGTCAAAAATGCCAATCAAAACTTTTCGTGTCATAACAATGTGCATTTTAAATCGATCAAAATTAATGCTTTTTTCAAAAAATCGTGAGAATTCAAGTCGAACAATGGTTTTTTGCTATATTGTTTTATAAATTGTTTGAACCATTTTTTTTGGTCTAATGGTCAAATTTGTATTAAAATTAGACCAAAGTTGTCAAAGATAATCACAAGGAAAATAAAATAAGAATTAGTCTAAGCCACATTTGCACAAGTAAACAAACAAATAACAAAATTATTCAGCAAAAATGTGATCCGTTTAATTATATGAAAAAATCGTTTTTTTTTTTTTTTTTTTTTTTGAAAATATTCCATGCACGTCAATGCCAAAAAAAAAACGATATTTCAAATTTGGGAACAACGAACATTAAAAAATATATATTGGTTGTATTTATTGCCATCTTTGAAATAAAACATTAAAGCTTTGTATGCTATATAAAGTTTTTAACAAATAAATTCAATAGATTCGATACATACACTTTGGCAATGTTCATTTTTCTATCCTCGCCAAAAACATACGTATATATACACTTGTAGATAGATATCACTTCAATAATGATGCCATTTTGAAATCATCACATTTAGACACTTTTAAAAAAAAATTTTAAATATTTTTGCACCTGAATATTTAGTTTGAATTTGATATAGATATATATAATAATTTATAACAATATAATAATAATTTAATAAAATATCAATATCGGATAAGCAAATATTTAACAATTTTATTTTATTTTTAAAAGAAAAGACAGAAAATACTTTCCAGGTATAGAAAAGATTATGTGTAACGAAAAAGGAATAGTAACCATATGGGGATATACTCTTGCTTTTTTGTTTACGTTTATCTGTACTCAAGTTCTATAAAATCTCACCTAATTCTATTTTACGAAATTTCTACATCGAATAGATAAAATGAACTGATATTTTTATTTATCTTTTGATTTATAAAAGCATTAAATCTATTGAAACACAAGCTAAATTGTAAATGAACATCACTATTAAAGACAATAGAAAATGTAAAATCAGGTAACTCAATTTGGTATATTAAAAATGAATATGGTATTTAAAATGGAGTTTTAGTTATTATTTTGATCCCACTCATAAATATAATAATTAATAATTGATTTATTTGATGATAAGAATATAAACTTCTAACTTTATAATTTATTTTGATACACAACACCAAATATTTATATTAAAGAAACCGCCATAAAAAGAACACGTGAAAATGGTTTTCGTTTGTTTCTCTGTTTTCTGGATTTTCTGGATTTTCTTATCTGCACCAAAAAATTAAATACAAACACATGAACATGTTTCTTTTTAATTTATAATATGAGACATTTCCAAAAAGAGCAATGAATGTTTAAGGGAGAAATTAAAAAAAATTTTAAGATAATAAAGTTAAATTCAACTTCTTTTAATTTAAAAATTAAGGGGAATTATATTTATAATATTTAATTATGTTAATATATTGATAATTAAAGATATAAAAACTTTATATTGATTGCCATCGCGTGTATTCAATATCGAAATATTTTTGTAAACAATATTATATTTGAAAAACTAGTTAATGATGAAAAGGTAAACCTGTTGATCAAATCATTTTCAAAATATTACATAATGCGATTTTTATCACTATTTATTATTATGACTATTTATTATTAATACTATTAATTTTCATTATTTATTCACAAAAATCATGTGAGATAAACATTATCTACAAGTCTTATTTTATTTAAGGTTAGCATTTTGTATAGAATGCGATTTAATTTCGACGAAAAAAAAATTAACACGAGTGTTTTTATTCATAAGAAATTTGGAGAAAATTGTTTTCAACGCATTGACGCATATGGTCAGTGTGTAAATTGGTCATTGAAATATACCTTTTTTTTGCGGGGAATTTTTATTATTTTCCCGCAAATTACGATCGACATTAAATTTACCATTTTAGGTAAGACACTCAGAGATTATATCACGTGACATTAGTCGAACCTCTATTTGTTGTGTTCGTAATAATAATTGTCTCACAAGATATATAAGATATTTTTTATTTTTTTTTTCTTTTTGCATCTCGAATTTTAGAAATTTTAGAGAACTTATGGGGAAATCAGCCAAATTTCACAAACGTCTCGTAAGCTTTTCTTTTTTTTTTCTTTGTTATAAATAATTATGAACTTGAAATAAATCATTAATTAAATTTAAATGTAATGAAAACAAAGAAAAAAGATGTCAAACAAATCATTTCAACCACCACTATTACTTCTGCACCAACACAAGACAAAAAAGATTCAAAAGATTCGATTTCAAAAATTACTACTTCTAAAATTACGAAAAAAAAATCAAACAAGAAAAAAATTCAAGATTCTATGAAGAAAAGTTCTGATGGTGAAATCACAAGAGATTACGTTGATTTATTTTCTGGAAAGAAATTATATCGACCTATAAAAACAAGAAAAAATAGTTGACCGAGATAACATAGTTATAAGATAATTTACTTCGAATTATTTTTATATGTCAATTCCATCGAATTCATTAGAAATTCATTTTCATTGTAAAACGATCAAATTTAACACTTGTTATATTATGTGATTTTTAAAATAAATTGCACTACTAATTTATTTCAATATTTTTTTTTTCTTTTAACACAACTTATATTTAAAAATGTTTCAAATAATAGATAAGATAATAAAAATAAACTATTTGCATTATAGTATTTTTAAATTTCATGATTTTCTTTAACATCGACCCCCCAGAGAAGTTGAAAAATGTAAAACAAGAAAATTTAAAAAATACTTAACGATAATTTTTTGTACATTATATATAGATAAAGAAATAGTATATAACATTCACTATCGAGCTTCCCCTCGAATCAAATATATATATAAACGAGAATTTAAGAGAAATTTGAGAATAAAAAAATTATACATAAAGGAATGAGAGATAATATCGGCATTCAATGTCGATAAAACAAAGGTAAAACAATTGGAGGAATATATGTTACAGAAGGAGGAGAAGGATGGTAAAATTTAAAATGAAACAAGAAATAGAAAGTATGTTGATATTAGAGAGAAAAGTATATACATATATTTTTTTGTTATTTTTATAATAATTGTCGATATATTCAAAATATTAAACTTAAAAGGTATTCTTATATATATTTTTTTTTTGATTTCGCTCATAAATTATTGATAAATATAAAATTTTGCTTATAATAATATCATAATTAATTGCATATTATGGATTTTTCGTTTCCGCGTCGTTTTCGTTTTGCTTTTGTAGTTCGTTTTCGTTTTTCGTTTTCGTTTCACTCGGTTAAAAAAAAGGAAATAGAATAAAAAAAGGAATAGAATAAAAAGGAAATAAAATAAAAAAAAAAAAGGGTGACTAAAAATTAAATATCTACGAGATATATTTATAATTAATTAAAAATCTTTAAAAATATTTAATGTAAATTTTTACAAGTTTTTGTTGTTGCGAATATCAAAAATCATATTATACATATATTAACATATTTTCATACATGAAAAGTTAAATTATATAAGAGTCATTAATACTTTCTCTCTAATGAGTTTGTTTTTCTTTCATAATATTTCGATCAAAAAAATAAAGAAATGGATAATTCAAAAGATACTTTTTTCGCCAAACGTCCCTTTATTTACAGGTTCATTATTGTCATTATCCTTGTTTCTTGGGCGAGGAATATCAATAGGGGCAGAAGTTGAATAGATTGAAGGATAATAGTCATCATCATCTTTTATATTTTGGGTACTTTGGTAATCATCGAATTCATAATTTAAGTTATATTCGCTATTAAAATCGTTGTAACTATTATAACCCCTAAAACCTTTGTAGTCACTGTCAAAATTGTAAATAGAAGTGAAGGAGGAGGTTGAATATTCGGAATAATCAGAATCAGAAAAAGACGAAGAGAGGGAAGCAGGATTGGAGAAAACATTGGAATTATTATTTTCAGAAGCGTGATAAATATTTGGAGTGATTGCGATGGAAAATCTCAAGTTACTTGGTGGTGAGGAAGGCATAAGATTAGATTGGAAAGGTTGTTTCATTGAATTTGATGAAGTGGAAGAATCTTTATTAGCACAATCACTTGAACAGTATAGAGCATTAGCATCAAATAAACGTCTACTGCAAATACCGCAAATGCAAGAGGAGTCAATATTATCCATGTTTCTTATTGACTCTTATTAACCCTTTGATATAATTATTAAATTATTAAAGAGATTAATAATAGAATATATTTTATTTATAAAAGATTCAAAAAAAAATTTTTTTTTGAAAAAAAAGAAACAGGGTTGTCTCAGGATTTAACGATTATATATATGATTTTTTATACAATTGGGAATACAAAATATATTTACGTGGGAGTACAAATTTACAATGATTATGTTTCTATTTGAAATAATTATATAAAAATATATATAATAACGGAAAGTCAATAAGGAACGAGTTTCTTTTTTTTCTTAAGGGAAATAATGAAGACGTATAATATAAAAGTAATATTGGAATTTAACGATTTGAGGGAAATCGACAACTTTTCGTTTGAAAAGTTTTTTTGATAGAGAAATATTTCATGTATATATATAAGTTTTTTACTTTGAAAAATAAGTGTATACATACTCGGTTTATATATATTTATTTATTTTATTCAATTTTTTTTACCAAATATACAATTATTATATATTATTATTATAAAGAGAGAGAGAATTAAATATACTAAATTTATACTTTATAAATAAAATGACAAATTTGATCCGATTATACAATTATTTTGTGATGATAGTGGTTTATCACAAACCAAATTAAGAATTTATATTTATAGATAAATGTTACACCTCTTTTTCCATTTAAAAAAGGTACTATTTTAAATTTACAGATTATTATACAGTTATACATTCTATATATTCTATATATTCTATATATTCTATATATTCTATATATTTTTATATATTGTATTGTCGATTATTATAATCCTTATTACCCCAGGAGTCAAAAGTATTTTTATCGAAATTTAAAGAAATATATATATATATATATATTTAAAAAAATAAACCTTACTTCAACAATCTAATTTATAAATTAACAGAATTTTATATTTAATCCCAGTAATAATGATCATATATTCTAGGATATATCATAAAGTTGAATTTATTATTATTAAGCTATATTGAGTTATTATAATTATTTAATTTATAATTAATTATTGAGTTATAATTATTATAATTATTGAGTTGTAATTATTAATTATTATTATTGAGTAGTTGTATTTTTGTTTCACATGACAAACAAGCATTGTTATATTCTTTGACCGTAAAAATAAATAAAAATTTTTATACAAAAAATTAGGAATGTTTGTTATGCAATTCATATATTTACTATCGATTTATTATTATTATATATTAATTCATATATTTGTATGAATGAACATTTTTATATTTGTAAAATCTATATCAAAACATAAATATAATAATAAAAACAAAATAGAAATCAATAGATTGTAATTGCAATAATAAAAGTATTACTTTAAATTATTCAATCAATCATTCTATCTCTCGAGTTTTTTCTCTCTTCTTTTCTCTCTCTTCTGATAATCATACGTTTAATTCTTACATAATCATCATATTCGTTACATAATTCTAGTTTATCAATTTATTTTTAGAAGATATTGTATATATATGATTTAAAAGATATTGTATGATATATAATATAATTCATATTATACAAATTAAACAACCTATTTTACAAGTTAATTTTAACCATAACAAAATAAATATCATAAGATTCCGCATGGCGTGAAGATTATGATCTGCACTATCCTTTTGATAACTGTTGTTTATTATATGCGAGCGCGTTATATAATGAAGAAATTTGGTATTTTGGCATATTGATTATTAGTCTTTCTCAGGTGATTTCTTAAAAGATAATGATTTTAAATGATTTATAAATGGAGTTATTTTCAAGAAGTCATTCTTTACAATATGTATAAATTTTAAATTATATATAAATTATGTATAAAAATAATGTATAAATTATAAATTATATATAAATTTATGCACAAAATTTACCCCATAGAAATTTTAATGTTAATAAACTTTTTTAAAAAATAATATGAACGTAATATAGATTTTAGTATTAGCAAATAATTTGGAATTATGGCGCTTGAATTTTTTTTTTTAAAAAAAAAATTTATCCTACCCTATAATCAAAATTATTATCTGTTATGGTAAAATTGTTACTGTATAATTAAACCATTAAAGGAGTCGTAACTACATATATCATCATTTCTTCTTTATTTATTTTCAATACCAAAGTAATGGATCATCAATGGCTAAGGAATTTAATACACGTGATAAAGTTTAAAACAAAGACAACGAAAAATCTTTCACACACTCACACCCTTTTTATATTCAAATACTCTCACGCTTGCTCATTTTTAATTATCAATAATCGTATTTACAAGTTCTAAAAAAGGAAATCGAAATATGAATTCCATCATACATATACAGTGCATACGCGTTTTAACCCTATTTTGTCATAAACAACTGGAATTTTATATAAAATGTTCCATATTGTTACTAGTTAGATTCATTTAAAACAATATTTTCTCTTTTCCCCTCGCTCCTTCCCTTCCCTCCTTCCCTTCCTCTCTCCCTTTCTCCTCCCTCCCTCCTTTTTCCTCCCTTTGCTCTAATGTATTGTTATTATTGTTTAATCCAAGTTAAAAATTAATTTTTAACATTAAAAGTAAGGGATATAATATTAATATTTTAAAATGAATGAATGAACATTATTAATTATTAAGGTGTGTCTATTCCTATTAAAATTATTTAATAAATTATTATTTTATTATTATTATTATTATTATTATTATTATTATTATTATTATGTATTATAATTAATTATTCTTTATAAGATTATCTTTATAATTCTTTATCTTTTTATTTCTTATTTTTTTTTGTATTCCAAAATAAGAAATTATTTCATATGAAACCTATTTCTATGTTTAGTTATATTATAAATTATTTGAATCATAATTGTACGCGTTCATAACCTTGTTTGCGGATAAATAGATATCCGGATCTGACTACTAAATGTATAATTATACATTTATATACAAGGAGTTAGAACAAAGTGTTAAATTGTTAAAATTGTTAAAATTGTTAACAAATAATCCGCAGACTCAATAACGGATTGCTATTCGTGAAAAATCCAATAAATCCAGATACCCATAACGGATATGGATTGCTATCCGTGAAAAATCTGATAAATCCGGGATATCCGGATTTTGTATCCACGGGTCGAACCACTTTCTTAAGCCAAAATTTAAAGATCTTCTGGCCTTCTGAAAAATTTTTTGTCACTAGGTTTTGGATATCTGCAAATATCCACATATCCGTAATTTTGTGTATCGGGCCAATGTGTATTTTTTTTTATATTTTATATATATTTATATTATTTAATTGCAAATTTTAAATTTTAAATAATTTAAATAATTTAAATAATTTAAATAAATTAATTTAATTAAATTAATTAAAATTAATACCTACTTAAATTAAATATATTAATTAAATAATTAACCTAATCATATAAGGAATAGGTCTTTGGATATCAGTTACTAAAAAGTGCGAATTTTGATTACACAACAAATGCTCTATCTATATTGTAGTCTACCTAATTTATATATCATCTAGCTCAAAAGGTACTGACGAAATTGTTAATTAAGAGCGCGGGGGTTGAAAATTATACACATGAGATTACATGAAATTTTAAGCAACCAACGGAATATCTGAAATCTTATTTATATTAAATAATGCTTTATTTTACTCATCAATTCACGTTAGAATTAATTTTTTTGCATCATTAAACTTATTGTAATTGATTTTCTAACTTATTACATAATTTATTTATTCTTTATCTATTTCTATTTTCATTATTTTTTGATTTAATCTTTTGTTTATTTCTGTTTATTTTAATTAATTTAGTATTTTTTTTTTTCCTTTTCTATCTATTACATGAAAAGTATGATTAAAAATGAAAGCTAAAAGGTCAATATACTTATTTCATGTACTGTTGTTCCAATGCGTTGAGATGATCAAAAGTCTCCTGTTCGATAATCTAATGTTTAAATTTTTTTTTTGACAATTTATCGTATTTTAAAAGTTTACATATTATCTAGAATTTTAAATGCGTATTGTTCTGTCAATAAATGTATGTATGTAAATTTTAACGCATTTATTTTCAATAAAAGATAATGCTTATTAATCGAAAACTCATGTCAGTAGGTTGTGATCATTTATACAAGCCAATATTCTTGATTTAGATAAATTATTATTTTCGTATATGCAATTTATTAATTTTGAGGTTTTTTTTTTTTTAATATCCGAGGTGAGAAACCCAAGGATTTGATTTATTTTTGTTCTAGAATGATGTGTTTTTGTTTGCGTATTTTTATCAATACATATTTATTACATAAAGACTTGGTCTTCGAATATTTTATTAATTCTTAGACTGTCTCCCAAAAAAAAATATTAAATCTGTTTGCATACATCTATGTTCTTTAAAAAAAAATATTCTTACAAAATTTACGCGCTTGATTCTTTATTCACATTAGTGGGATAATCTAAGATGTAAATTATTCTCGCGTGAAATTCCGATTACAATTGCGCATATATCAATATAGTGATATTTGTTTGTAATATGTGCATAGTGGAAGTTATCCATGGCGAAAAATATATATAATACTCCCATGTATTTATTAAAATATGCAGGTAGTGCCTTTTTTTTCCCAGATTATAATTACTGGTTCGTTAATCTTCGCATAATTATTATGTCCAATTATTAATTTAAAAATTGGTTTTATGGATAAAATTAAATGTATAATAACCGGTCTTGCATTAATATTTTTACATTCTGCACGCCAGGTTCAAAATATTCACGCCAATAATCGCGATAATCGATATAATTTATTTTACCGCTGATCTGTTTAACAGTACCGTTTCTTATCGAAAAGCTTCCCTATTAGTCAAACATTAATTTTCCTTATTACTTCGCTTAAATATATATCCTCAATATTATTATATTATCCTTCCCTTTTCATTTTATATACATATATGTTTACTTATTTTATTTATTTTATTTTTATTTGTAAAGTCGCCTATGCCATAAATAGATAAATTAATATTCCAAATGCCTAACCCAATTTATTGGCATGATTATTTGAAACATTGCGATCTGTTTGATCTATTTTTAACAAACAATTTGTAATGGCGTTGTATTAAAATTATTAAAATTATCAAATATTGCGCCAGGAAAATGGATTCAATAATTTTATATAAAATTTCAAACATTGCGTACTTTTCTTTTGTTCTTTTCTGCACTGCATTATCATACATAATGTAAATAATGTAATGTAGAAATGATACCATTGAGAAATATAAATTTTGAAATATTTAAATTGTCTCTGGAACGTTTACTGTAACCCAAAGAGTAAAATTAAAGAAGAAAGGCTTTTACACTCCCGGAATAATGATTAGTAATATAAAGATTAAATAATAAAAGTAGAATTTTATACGTATATTTATTTTATAAAGTGATATTATTCGTAAAGTGATATTATTCTATAAAGTGATTTAATTTCAATTGATTTAATATATTAGTGGTAATGAAACCTTCTTTCTCTCTGTGTATATAATAATATTAACGGAAATATAGTATACATAATATACATAATACATAATCAGTATGATTATGCAGCTTGAAATAATCTAGGAGATATAAGAATTGTATTGACAGTTGGACAATACTAAATGTACAAGCGAACAAAAGAATGCATACAATAAATTAAAAACCAGAATTTAATTGAAAAATAAAGCAAACGCCACAAAGAAAAAAAAAACGATACCTATCCTTTGCATATAGGTTCGTGTAACCGAGGGAATAGGGAGTAGTGCATTCATTCAACTAATATGATTAAATTATGATTACCTAAATTATGATTACCTAAATAATGATTACCTGTATATAGTTAAATAAATAAAAAATTTCTTAATATAGTCAAATTGAATCTTTCAATACATTTAATATATTATGTCAACTCACGTTTATGTTTTAATTTAACAATTAAGTTAAATGAAATCTAATGTTTTTTTTTAAACACAATAATTAGAGAACTATTAAATGTCATATAGAAAAATTTGATATAACAATCTTTGATTATGGTGCTTTATTATTGTTATAAAATTGACATATGATACACGCGGTGCCTTGTGATACTAAAACAATGTACTTTTTTGATTAATTAAAAATTTATAAAATTTAACTAGTAATAATAACTAATAAGATGAAGTTAAATTTTTAATATAATTTCCAAAAAAGCAAAAGGAATTGATTTTTCATCAAAGGAAAATTTTTTATTTCAAATATCGGAAAAAAGAAAACCTTTCAATTCAATATATCTTGATGATAATTAATAATGTTTATACTTGATTTGAAAGAAATAAATAATAATTTATAATTTTGAAAATTAATTTACTCAAATGACTTCTAATATTCAAACCTTTTGAGAATGTAAATTGATATAAATAGAAAAGTCCAGTTTTAACATGTTTTACTGTTTGTTTTTTATAATTGCGATTCGTCTATCGTCGCAATAACATAATAATAAAAATTTCTCACTTAATTAATTATTCAGGGATATTTTCATTTAACAATAATAATAATAATGCAATATTAAATTAATTGTTTACGATGTTAAATTAATTTTTTTAAAATTTTAGTTTAAATTTTAAAATAAAAAGTAAAAATTTAACAATAAAAGATTTAAAATAAATATTTTCGGTTTAACCAATGTAAAATTTTTTTAAAAAGAAATCATATTTCTCTGCAGAATTTCTTTGCATATAATTAAAAATTTAATCATTCTTTTTTATTTTCATTTTTCCGTCTTAAATAATTTAACAATTTCATTTTATTAACATTTCCAATTTAATATTTATTTTATATTGACAGTATCGTTGGAAATGAAACTTATCCATTTGTGGAAATTAATGCATGTAGAATAATTATAGGTTATTCATTGATTACCATGTCAGGTTTCAAAGGCGAGTTGTTTTCTTATGCCGCCTTTTTAAACACATTTAAATCATTTAAATGCACCGTTTTTTTTTTGTTCTCTTTTTTTTTTCAATGCAAAATTTTTACATAAAGGGAAAAATTTTTTGAAACTTCAAAGTTCTGGGTACAGTTCTGCGCAAAAAACACTTGCATGCATCAGGAATATTATGCATAATAAATTTCCTTTTTCAATTGCTGCACATACACGTAACATGTTCCATCTAGGTAGTTGGGCAATTTTGAGTTTTTTTTTTGAGACAGAAAATGAAATCAAAGAGAAATTTCTCAATTTAATATACGGTCTCTCATTGCAAATAGTGGTCGAACTTTATTTTTGATTATTTCAAAAGAATATAACCCTTTCTGCAAAATCCGCTAATATTTTTATGTCAAAACGATACTTTTAAGTTGGTACACAACATAAAAATTTCATTTAAATGGAAATTTTTATTTCGCCTGGCGCACAGTCCGCTTACCTAATATGCAAGAACGGATTTAAAATTCCAAATAGGAATAAAAACCTGATTCAATTAAATTAATTTTATTTTCTCAGATATTTTGATCATTATAAATTAAAATTTTTACAATATGATGAAAGCTCATTCGATTAAAAAATTTTTTTATTTTTTCGATCTGCAATTTCTTACAATGAAATTTTTTGTAAAGAACTTTAGTAACTATATTATATAATCTTATTAATCATAAGCGTCAATTTTTCCTTATTATTTTTTTTCATCAGCAAAAAGAGTTGTTTAATTAGGATAAGAGAATGAGAAGTTAGCCACAAAGGTTTCTTTTTAAATTGGGAAATGATAAATACTGGAGAAAGCACGTAATATGATTATAAGTTACAATAGACACGATTATTCTAATTATTCTTCTATTACCCAGATTTAATTAAATAGGATATATTAAGAAAAATCAATGCATCATTTCTTTTTTCCTTTTCTTATTTTCTACCTGCCGTTTGAAAATCTTTTTTCTTTCATTTTCAAATTAGGAAATAAATATTTAACTATAGAACGCTTTAATTATTTTTCACATTATTTTTATTCGCGTTCACGTGTTAAGTATTCTCAGAACATTAAAAAAAAATGAAAAAAATGATTATTTAAAAAAATTATAGAATGCGAATTTAGATAATATTCAACCGAATTTATTGTAAAAGAAATAAATTTCACGCATTATTTTTGGTTAAGAACATTCGTGCATTTATTTATAGAAAATTAGCATGGGATAAAGTAATACAAAAATGCGCACGCGTAAATAATAGAAATAAAGGTAACAGAATTTTCTTTGTGATGAACAAGTATTGTTTAGATTGATTGCATTGATAAATGATCTTAATAAAATTTTTATAATAATAAGAAAAAACGTTTTAGTAATTACTTCGGGATTAATCTAATATTTTTAAGTGACTCTAAATAAATTGTAAGTTCATTGCGCTATTATAATTGTTATCAGATTTTCAACAATTCAATCCATACAGTAAATCAATTGTGTGTACAATTGTACTATTCATTGTACCTTTGTCTTTATTTTTTTTTTGTGTGATCTCTTTGTATTTTTTTGTCAAGTCAAAACTTTTTTTGATGACTGAACTGATAGGACCATTCATCTAAAACATTTAAAACGGTTAATTCATTGTCTATCTTTACACATAATTAGTTATTATTTAAAGGAATATTTGTATGTACGAATATTTATAATTTATCATTTGATTTTAATATATTATTCGAATAATTATTATGTTCAATATGTGAAATGTTATTATTGTGACTCAACAATAAAGACATGCCATTGTTTATCTGTCTTGGTTATTTGCTTGTAGAAAACTCAATGAATTGAATTCCTTTAAATTACAAATTTAGATAAATAAGTTTCTATAAAGTGTAAAAAATACACAAACATTTAATAAAACCAAAAACTGGCATCTAAGGAATTCATTTATTGGGCTGGCCTTAGCCGAAATTTAATTTTATACTTTATACAACATGTCAGCATATGTTAATAGATATAATAGACATAGATTATTCGCTTTTTTTTGATATTTGACAAATTGTACACGAGAAAAAGATAAGCAAAGGTCAAGTGATTTCATAATAATGCATGCAAGCTATCAAAGTAAATTACTTTATTTGTAAATTTCTTTTAAATGATAAAAAAGGCAAATAATCATATCAGTTAATTTTCCGCTCATTATTCTTGTAAGCTTTTTATAGAATTTTCAATGATACACACAGTAATCCAAAGTTTACCATTGATAAATTGATTTAATATCCGATAAACTTTATATGCGAGGTTAAACTTTCAATGCAGGGTTAAAAATATTTATTAATTAATAAACTTAAAAATTTCGTAATAAAACATTTGATAATTTCATAATTAGATCGTTTTATTCTCTAATAATTCTTTGATGATTAGTAAGGGAATTTTTTATATTTAGCAACGAAATATTTTCAGTTTATTAATTGACGCTAGGGTAAATAAGATAAATAAGATAAATGAAATAAACAAAATAAATAAAATTAAGATAAATAATATAAAATAAGATAGACAAGATAAAATAAGATAAATAAGATAAAATAAGATAAATAAGATAATATATAAAGAAAATAAACAAAAATTAAAATTATGCATAAATAATCGATCATGAAATATCGATCTTACGTCCAAATAATAATTTAGCGTAAACGTGGAATAATTAAGCTACAAAATAATAATTTACTATAAACGTGGAATAATTAGGCTTAAATATGTAATCAATATAAAATAATTATATAAATATTTAAAATCTTTATTAACCAAAAGAGATATTTAACAATTAATAAAGATGATGATTATTTTGTACTGAGATTACCATCCCATGTTTAATTTTTAGTACGTATTGCTTCAAACAATTAAATCATTTTTTTTTTTTAAAATACATTATATAAAAATACTTGTTCGCCATTTTTGATTTATCTTCCCATAATGGTTGAATGTATGTATATGCATATTTAGTGTACATGAAAACAGACGTTTAGCTTATTTAAGCTCATTGGTATTAATTAATTAGTTTATTTTATTAATGCATGTTGAAATATTTTTTGGTTAATGTTATATTAATCGTACATTTTTTTAAAATAAAAAACGCGAGTTAACTTGTGTCCACCGATTATAGTGATTAGACTAAATCATTATTAATTGGTAACATCGCTTGAAATTTGGAAAAAGTATTTCTTCAGAAATCCATTTCTTGAGAAGTTGATAAATCTTTCCCTGCATTCTTGCAAAGAGATCTATAATAATATTACAATCAAATTTCTTATATTTTACATTGGTTCTTAAAAGTTTTTGATTACATACAAGTTGTTATATATATAGTAAATGTATATATATATATATATATATATATATATATATAATTATTACTACATACTAAATAAACAATTTATTAGAAGAAAACTAAAATCCATGTCCGTTAGTGTCGATCTTTAATTTGTATTTGTCACAACACGTTACACGGGAAATACTATATTTCTAGGCATGTTAAATTTATTTTACCGTACCCTTAACTAGCTTATAAAATAAATTAGAATTTTAAAAATATATGCAAAATAAATTCTGAACAACTTTAATTAATAACTCAAAGCAGGTTTTTTTTTAGCGTTATTTACGTATTTGTCACCGTTATATGCCAACGTTTCTGCAAATTTTAATCAACTTGTGTAACTATGATTTTTCCGTTTAAAAATATATTTTAGAGTTCAATTTTATAAATTTTTATAAAATTTACGAAGAAACGTTTAAAGCTTCAGAATATTAAATAAAATTTAAATAATTAATAGTAAAATTATTTCATAAGAAATTGTCTCTTTTTTAATAACAATTATTTATATATATATTTTTATGAGCTCTACCTTTTTGCAAAGTTTGGAAACTCAATATCTGATATTGAAAAAGGATCTTAATAATTAGTTTTGAGAGTATAATATTCAAAAAGTAAAAGATTACAAATTCTTGAAAAACCTGTAATTTGAAAGTTAAAGAATGCCTATTTAAAGTTTGATATTGAAAGTTCTTTCGAATGGTTACACAAGAATTTAACTATGACTGTAATGATATACACATTTATTAAATTTTTCTTTGAATCCTTTGAAAGAAGTAAAAGAAACTTTAATTTTAGTTACTATAGAGGGATCAATAGGAAGAGAAATATTTCCTTATTAATTTATTTTGTAATAAATGCTTTAAAAACTATGCAATAAAATTTATTTGCAATTTTACATTACAATAACAGTGACTGACTTCAGTACTAATGGAAAAGCTATGAAATCTTTAAACATCACCTTCTTAATAAAGATTCAACATTTAAAAATCATAAAATCAAGAGTTTATGTTTTATTCCCAATTATTAAAGTTATTTCCAAATACATATTTAATAAACGAGATATTTTACCGAATTAATAATATTAATTATATAGGAAATTTGATTTCTTATTTAGGATAATTTAAATTTGGATTAAGATTAGGTTTTAGATTTTCGGATGTTTCCAAGATTAAAATATATTTTTTGGCATTTTATTGCATCTAATTTTATCATTACTATTATTATATAAATATGAATATTTAACGTAAGAGGCAAAAATGTATGATCGGGAACAAATAAGGTAATCTTAATAAAATCTCTAAATTTGTTGCCCATTCATGCGACAGCTAAAAGAGATGCTGAACACACAATAAGCCAACGTACTTTTTTAATTATTAATTCTAATAAATCATCGTACATATGCACGACCGTGTTTATCGTTTTTTTTGTTCTCTTTCAGTAAAGAACTCCGAGTAACAAGGAGGTTTCGGTTTTCATACATTGTAAAGTATGATATTCTTAATACATGACATCTTTTTAATATCTAATTACTTCAGCTTTTACCTAATATTATCTAATATTTTATCGCTATAACGGGATTCTTTTGTTTAAAATAATATCAACTAACATCAAATGAAATGGAAAATTTTAATAATTTATTTTAATATAAGGGGAATAAAATTGTGACACACACGCAATAACGGATTCTTTGTATAGTTTCTAAGATCCTTTCTAAAGCTTAATAAAATTTCATTTGATTTATAATTTTGCCCGAATTTATTGATTCAATTAATAAGAATTGACAATAAATTATGTAAAAAGTTATTAATAATCACCGTAATAATACATATACCTTATTTTTTATAATCTCTCAAGTTCTTTAACTATAAACAAGTCATCAAATTATTTCTAAAAGAGGTCGTAATTTAAAAAGAAGCTTGATATGGATAATTATATTAAAGATATATTATGATTATGTTATTTTTTTATATCAATTTATTACATAAAAAATCATTTAACAAATCATTGATGCATTATTCTAAATGCCAAGACAGAGAGATTGTTACTAAATCATTGATCTTAATCTCAATAATATCATTGTTACGAGCAAAATTTTAAAATTTTTATCTTTATGAGATCAATAAAATTCAATTGATAATTGACAACTTTATGCACAAACTTTATCTATTTATGAAACCAATGTACCGCATAATGTTTTCCAACCTTTTTTTGACTAATATTATGCACTAATTGTTCTTTATTATATTTATGGAATTTATAGAGTAAGGTACAATGATGTAGATAATATACATTATAATAAAATTATATATTTTATTGATAGTTTAGAAAATTATCAAAATATTGACATTTTAAATAATAATAATAAAAATTGTACTTTTTTATAATATCATAATGTCATGTGAATAATAATCTATTTTTCAGATGTCACGTATGTGATGAAAAATATATTTTTAAAACGCTTTTTACATTCGTATATTGTTTTATTGAAAATCTTTGAGGTGATAATGAAAAAACGCAAAATGTACAAATTAAAATAGAGTAAAACTAACCTCATTGAATTTCCATTTTATTGATTGAAATTCGGGATTTTTTACGTAATAAAATTACATAAAGCAAAATTTTGATCTCTACTTACCACAATATGTGATTAAAACACAACTTATTTGTTTATCATTATGAAAAAATCATTAAGGAACAAAGTATTGTATGCATGAAAAAACTTGAACTCATCACTATCATTTATGCACAATTTTTGTTCCATGATACTAAACTTATTAAGTCAAAGATTAATTCTTGTAACGTTATTTGCTTAAGATTAAAATATAAAAATTATAAGCAAGTAATCTAATGTTTAACAAAAAAAACAAATATGGTTAAAAGGTTTGTTTTTCTTTAATGCGTAAAATTCGAAATGTTGATTATCCAATACTTTTTTCGCAAAAAATTTTTACAATACGCATAAATTAAATTCTTTACATACGCATAACGTAAATCTGCTTTTTAATGAAAAAAGGAAATGGATAACAATATTCTTGGAATTGATAAGAAAAGGAATAGCGTATAAAACTATAAATCTATTTGATTGATATTTATTGATATTGATTGAGATAAAGAACAATATGTATTTTTGTGTTATATGAAAAGTGAAAAAAAAAATCATTTTTTAATATCAAACTTTTAATTGGCATCACCTTTCTATGTTTTTTATAAACAAAGGAATTCGCAATAAAAGAAATTATGCTATATATATATTTTTTAGCAAATATTTGAAAAATCGGAACCGTGCTTGCTTTATTGTTTCTGTTTTCTAAAAGGTGATCGGTTATATACTTTGAACAATTAATTCGTGATTCATGAGAATTATTGATGTAATTAGTAGTTATAATCTAGTATCGATTATTTTTAAGTAAGAATTTGCAAAAATATCAAATTGTTATTTTTGGCTCTTTTTAAAAGTTGTAATTTTAAAGCTATTATTATAAAATTTCATTCTATAGAAAACTAAAAATCAAGATATTTATTTAAAAGAATAAAATTAAAAATTATTATTATTAGAAATTACGATATTTACAGATTATAAATATATAATAATTTACTAAGACAATTAACAAAAACTTTCCATTTCTCGTGAATCAAAAATTGAGTGAATGAGGTTAACACAAAATTATACTAACATTGACAAAATAAAAGATTTAACAACATACATAATAATTGTAGAATTTATAAACAATTAACATAACAAAAATAATTCACATAGCAAATTCTTTCTTTATATACATATAATTAATTAGTTTGTATTTTTTTCTTCAAGATATCATGGCTTGTAGTGATAATGCTGTAAACTTGTGGAGGTTAACATTTTTGAAACATTACAGTATAACCAGTAGAGGTTTATATTTTGGAAATATTTTGAAAAATTACAGCCATAAACTTCTTGAGGTTAATGTTTTTGAAATATTGTTATAAATCTCCTGTTTGTGGTTGTAATATTTTGAAATACACGTCAAATAAACTTTAGTGAAGGTTAGGAATTTGGGTGTAATCACATGATTATAAGTGACTAAACTCATGATCAATTTGTGATATTAACAAATAACTGACTCTGGAATTTGGTTTCAATATGTTGTTTTCTTCACTAATCTATTAAACTATAAAAATAAAAATGTAATCTCAAATATAAACACGAAACTAGAAGATCTAATATTAAAAGTCAAGAGAAAGAATAATGATAAAGAAGGTAAGAATTAGACAATCACGATTTAGAAGGTATTTATTTAAAAAAATACCAACACTTTATTGAAAATAAAATATAATGTCTTTTTTTTCGGAAGATGACAGCAGAACGCTATTATTGTTTTTATATTCGATTCCATCATGACTCTGCAGTTTTCTCATTAGAGAAAAGTGTGCAAGGGAAAGTATCGTGTGAAGTTATTATTTGTTTATCTACAATTTTGATTGGGCAAAACAATAATCTGATAAAACTCGGACTATACGTGTACATCTACCTATTTAATAAATTTCCTGTTTTTGCCCAAATGATCTACAAATCTATTGCAAATATTCCTTTTGAAAACTTTTTTAAAATGAAATTGTGAAATACCTATTTTAAAAAAAATTCCGATGGAAGAGCGAAATAACAGTGTTTCAAACAAAGTATTATAAACAAATAACCTTTAATTATTATTTTAAATTGGTTTACAAATAATATAGCATTACTTAGAGCTGTATTTTAATTCAATTGTAATTTAATCTAAACATCAAATAATATAGTTAATATTAATATTTATGCATCTATCTGAATTTTATACAGTAATAAATAATTATTGTAAATTAATTTGATTTGATTTGACCTGAGTGTTTATCTAACATAGACTTTATAAGTAAGTTTTAAAAATAATTATATATTAATAATTTATAATACAATACTAATTTTTGATTCATTAAATATCTTTCCGAAGCCTTGACTCTTTCCTCAAGATTATTTTTAATTAATTGCCAAGATCATATTAAAAGAATTCAAAATTTTTATACTTTTATCTTAGAAACAATATATATTCCAAATATAGAAAATTTAAAAATTATGGTAAAGAAAATTTATAATTTTCTCAACGCAACTTTAATTTTGAAAAAGATAGCTGTAATTGTTTTTAAAATAAAAAATGAAAATTTAATAATTAAAACTTTCTGAATATTATAAGTGATTATAGCCTATCAGAAGATGGTTTAAATGATGAAAGTTGATGGCAAAATTATTCATCTCTTTTGTGCTTAACAGAGGTTAAAGAACATACCTGTAATTATGAATTGCAGATTATGTACTTATTACCTGTATTACAACTATTGCATGTTTTGCAATTCAAAAATCTCAATTATTTACAAGTCACTATGAATCTACACAAGTCCATATTTATTTCAATATCAAATAAAAAATAGTAATTTAATTAATTTGAAAGTTTTGATATGTAATCAATCTACAAGTATGCAAATTTAAATAATACTTAAGATGAAATAACTCAATCAATATCTATTTATTTTGAATAAAAAATTTACCAAAATAATAGATAAGTTTAATTATACAAAAATTACTCAAATATAATTGCTGATTGTTGAGATATTATCTTCTAAGTTTGCATTTTAATTTTGTTCTAAAATTTATATTGGTAAAACTTCTCTCTAAGATAACTCATCAAAATCATTCAATCAAGATGAAAAACTATCATTTTGAAGAGAACATGAGATTTAAATTTCTAAAATTTTTTGAATAAAAGTTTGCAACTATTACAAAATTGTGGATTTATATCACAATTACATTTAAAAAAATTTGCAATATTAGGACTTGTAAGATTAGTTACAGGCACCATTTTAATAGAGGCACATCAAGTAAGTTTTTAAAAATGATTGATTCCTAACATTTTTTTGGAACAAGACATATGCATATTAATACCAAAGTCTTTTAGCATCTTCCCAGTCTCCAATAGTATCTTGTGTTTACAAAATAACATTTGGAAAAAATGTACATGAATTCTGAGGTAAAGTTTTTAAAACAAATAAATATGTTAATCAATTTAAATTATACATATGCATAGAGACTGGTGTATGTACAGTGACAGTCAAAAGTATTGCATCATCTAAATAAAAATTTTAAAATTGTACAATATTACAATACTTATTTTGTAGATTTGTTGGTTCCTATTTTATCATCTTTTTTTTTATTATTTTATAAATTTATTTTATTAAAATATAATTTTTTTTGAAAGTTGCAATGCATTTTTTTTGACCGATTTATAAAAATAAATATAAACAAGTTATATACGATTTTTTCCATCAAAACACATCATGTAGCACATATAAAAATGATACTTTATGGCATACTCTGCCATCTGTAATTTTATAAACTATTCATAGTTTATTTATCTACTGAAAAAAGAACCAGAGTTTGCACACTACTTGAAGAAGAATATCCCTTCCGTTATATAGTAAAAAAAGAAAATATTTCTTAATCAACTGTCATAAAAATCAAGCAATGTAAAGATAGAACTGGTACCTTTAAAAATCAACCAAAATCTGAATATCCAAAACTCTTAACTGGCCAATATGAACAAAACACTTTGTAGTTTATTACAACAGGTGAATGTACAATTATTTATATAAAGGACTAAATTTCTCTTTGCTCAGTCCTCAGTTAGTTCAGTTCAGATAGTGAATTAGTTAGTTAGAATTAGTTTGATATCTAATCCTCAGTTCCTTTGCTAATTCTGTTAATAAAATATGTTGTGATTTACCTTATAAATAATAAATACCTGTGTGGATTGTTATTTATATCATTATAATTTCTTAGTGAAATTCTGTATTATTCTTTAATGGAATACTGAAACCCTTGTTAAAATTATACCTTGCTTTGTAATTTTGATATACAGTTTTTGTGTTATAATTCTTTACTTAGTGTTAGGAATTATCAGTTTAGTTTAGTTATATCTTATTCTTTGTGAATAGTTTAGTTAAACCCTTATAAAAATCTCATAGCCTTGTCTCTTTCAAACAAATCTGTAATATCTAAATCCTTCAAACATTACACTTTTTGTAGTATAAATTAGTTAGTAGTAATATATTTTAGTTTAGCTACTGTACCTTTAGCTAACAGTTAATTGTATCCCTTGAAGGTTGGATCATGGTCAACAATACGATCATCATGTCAAACCTATAGTCAAATTTGGATGGGGCAATATTATGGTGTGGGAATGCTTTACATCTTATAGAGTTGATAATATAGTTCAAATTTATGGACATATGGATGGTAATTTATATTGACAAATTTTGGAAAAAGACTTATTAAGAACCATTGAGTGACATGGGATGAATAAGAAATATATCACTTTTCAGCAGGATAATGATCCTAAATACACTGAACATCTTACAAAAAATTAGTTTGAGGATAATAATATTAGAGTACTTGACTGGCCTGCACAATTCCCCAATCAAACATTTTTGAAATGAAATTGATCAATGTTTGAGATGGCTTGAAACACTTATCAGAATGCAGGATCAGTTATGGGATGCAATACAAAAGATTTGGGTTGAGTTAGGAGTTGATACATGTAAAAAGTTGGTAGATACTATGCCAACCTATATAAATGATGTAATTAGAGCTAACAGTGGTTATACAAGATGATAATAACAATTTTTGAAATTTTCAATGTAATTAGATTAGTTTTTGTTAAATTTTTATATAATAAAAAATAAAATAAAATAATGGTCAAAAGAATTGTATCACTTAAATAATTAAGAAAAAATTATTTTTCAATTTTTATCTTAATATTACGCAATGATTTTTTATTTTATTAAATTAATTATTCTGACAAATTTAATAAAAAATTCTTGTAACATTATGCTACTTGAGTCACAAAATATTGCAATTTTAAAATTTTTATTCAGGTAATACAATACTTTTAACTGCCACTGTATCTCTTATTAAGATGCATGGAGGAGTTATGATTGAAGTATTTACAGATCTGATACATTGAACTTGATCCAAGTTGTTGTGATTTATTTGTTGCTGTAGAAGTAAATAAAAAAAGAGAACAAAAGAGCAAAGAATGTAGGTTCACAAAAACTAAAAAAGTGAGTATATAATAAAATATAATAGTTTTGTCAAAAATTTATATTAATATATTTTTTAAATAGAATAAATATTCAGCAACTTCTTAAAAAATATGCTGACTTCCAAATCTCCAGATATTTTATACAAATAAATCTTTAAAATTAAAATTATCCAAGACTTTCAGATCAACTCGATTATCGCATTTTTTTTTAAAAAAAATATATAATTATAAAGTATAAAATTTTTGAATTGTTATAACTCAATTGATATTGCATGATAGTATGATAGTATCACCATTCGATTCATCATATAAGATCTTTATTTTGGAACACTCTATGGTGAAAGATTATAGAATATATATATAAATTGAAATATCTCAGTTAACATTGATCCAATAGTATGAATCAATTCATCTCAATGAGATCAATAAAAATCCGATAATTATTATTAAAGATATTTTAATTTGTAAATATTATATTATCGTTTTATAGTATTAGTTAACTTTTGTAATAATCATATGATATTATGGTTATTGTCACGTGAACTCGAGCACATTTATAACGCCGTGCGATGTAGAGACAACTAGTGTGACTGGTTTTAATTTCTTCTAAATTGTTCAGGCCTTTCTCCTCCATTATCATACATATTCCTAAAAATTTTACTTATATTTCTTGCAGAATTTCACTAATCAAAATGTTACATATCTGGTACCAGGTGTGTCAGATAGGTATTCATTCTTTTGCTCAAATCCAAAAGAAATAGCAATAGCATTTTTTAAAAAAACTTTTTAATTCAAGTTTTCGCTTTGGTAATATTTTGATCTGGATTTATATCTCTATTCACGTAGTCTCGGCGTTCTTTCAAGGTACATGCAGGTTGTTTCCATTTAAACCGAGTATAACATTTAGAACATGTCTAAAAAAAGAATCAGATAAATAAAAATAATAGAATTCATCAAAATATATCGTAAATATTGCTTACAAAAATTTAGTAACAAATTTCTTCATTTCAACTTGTAAAAAATTATTTAATAGGCCGGAGGAATATCCACAAGAAGAAGATGAAAAATGTGCAACAAATCCGGCCAGTCATTATTTTTTCTAAAATTCAACAATATAATTTTTTATTTCCAATATAGTTTTATAGTTTTCCAATTCATATGTAAAATTGGGAAGCACCAAAAACTTATGTAAATTGTCATAATGAAGGAGTTCATATTGTATATTCTGAATAAAAAAGAGACATATGATGGCTCAGATGATTTTCATTTTAAAGGTTTTATTTTGTATAAAATATCTTTACCAGTATTGATGAACCATTTTCTTTATTTTATATCATCCATCAATTTGTTATTTTTTTTTATTATTAGTTATATTATTATGTATATTTTTATTAGTTTTATTTATTTACTTATTATAAAAACATTAATATGTAATGTCTTGTCCTGTAATAATGCTAATAGTATTATAGTGATTCATGGAACATTAAAATGATATTCTGAACTTAAAATGTACGAAATTACTATATAAATGAAGGAAATCCCCAGTTGTAAGATCAGACAGTTACATGTAATAAAGTTATCGTTATCTTTATAAACTAAAATATATGCAAAAGTATATATTTTTTATTAAATTATCAATATATAATTCTGTCTCGGTCTCAATAAAAATTCTATTACATCCTTTTGTCACCAGTTATTGCCTAAATCTAAGTATCTTCCCAACACAGGTCATTATATTGTTTTAAATTTATCTAAATATATATTTTATTATTTGATAATAAATAAAGTGGTTGGATTTACGCGATTTATTGAAAATTGTTTTTTAGTATACCAATTTAAGTAATAATAACCATTTAACTGAACTAATAACAGTTTTAGAACGACAAATGATAGATTCTACCAAGGTACTCTAGTAGTAGATATAAAAATCAATTATAATAATAAAATAATGTAATTTAAAATAAATTAAATTTATTACTCTTAATTATTACTCAATTATTATTTATTATAATTAATATATAAAAATATATTTTTGACTTTATTTTTAGAATTTATGTATATAAATATATTTATTTATTTAGAATTTGTTTGCAATTTGTGATTTATAACAATATACTGCAACTGAATAATCACTTAGGGATATAATTTAGTGATATAATAATTTAGTGATATCATTGATAATAAAATAAATTTCAAAATTTAATAATTAAATTAGAATTAAATTATATTCTTTAGATACTTCACATTCAAACTGGGATTATTAATGAAACATCTTATTAAGATTGATCAATAGGATTGGCCAGAATTACATAATAAATACAAAGACTTGTTTGAATCCCGTGTATTATGTAATGATGCACACATATCTCTGTCTGTCTTTATGCTCTTATATGTCTTCATCAATGCATGTGTCCAATAATTTTCTTTTTTATCTAAATGCCATCCCTTTCTTTCTTCCAATTTATCTATATGTATCAGTATCTATCTTCCATCTTCTTTTCTGACTTTCTGTATCTGTCATGCAGAAAAACGGTTTAACACAGAGTCCTGTTAGAAAATTTGGAAATAATAATAAAATTAAGACCTTTGTCTGAATAAAGGTTGGAATTGTAACAATTATAATAATAACTTATGATAATGATAATTATAATTCTTGAGCATTAAATAGTTTGTTTACCTAATTTGGAAATAAGTTGAGTTGTTGTTTAAAGAAAATAAAAAATATGAGCAAGGTTTACTTAATAAAATTATTGGCTAGACTAAATAAGGAAAAAATAAACAGAAATACTTACCCACAGTTGATAATAACAATAACAATAACAACAACAATAGACAACGACAACAACGACAATAATTATAAATAACAAGTAGTTTATTTTTTCATTTCGAGAAGACAAGGTAAGATGAGACAAGAAAATAACTTGCTTGCACGTGCGTATTACTATAATAATTATCGACAATCAATAATTAATGTGTATATATTTCAGACTTATTCCAGAAGATCTATTTCAGAAGAGCTATTCCAAACTTATTCCAAACTTATTCCCTGACTCTATTCCAAACTGTTTTTTTTTATGAATAATTAATTCGTAATTTTTATTATTAATAATAATAATTTGGATTTTCATTAAAAAAAATTCATTCAAATAAATGATCTTCTCTTGTAAGATATATACTTTTAAGGTGTACATTTTCAATTGCATTTATTATTTATGATATTATCATAATGAATCGGACCAGATAAATTGTCTTTTTCTTTAAAATGAAAAATGATTTTCATGGAATGGTGTAACATATTTATAACAGTAGTGTAAATCATCATCCTTTAAATTATTCTTTCATTTATTTTTTATAAAGTTAACCCACGATTGAAAAACAATTGATTCTGTAGTATTTATCAATGAAAGATAATAATAATTAAACTATATATTTTAAAGATAATAATAATAATGATAGTAACCGATAATAATATTCATTAAACTATAGTAAACTATAATAAACTTTAATAAAAACTACAAAACCTACAATATATTGATAAAAGTTGTTTAATTGATTGAATATCTAAAAAATAAAAAAAAAATAATAATAATAAAAATGACTTTACACGATTTAATAAAGAAAGTTTTACCAGTTATCGCAATTGGAAGTACAACAATTGTAGTGAGTGGAATTGCATTATTATATACGTTTCAACGTAATTTGATTTATACTTCTCATTATCCTGTTGGATCTCGTAAAAATGTATGCGATTATTTTTTTTTTATTATATTTTTTATCATGTTTTATCTAAGTCACATCACATCATTATTCTTTATTAATATTTTATAATTTATAATTAATATAATTGATTTAATTAAAAAATTAATTTATTTATTACCAATTTAAATAAGGTTCCTAAACCTACAGAATTTGGAATTCCATATTCACAAGTAATACTAATTACAGAAGATAATGTACTTATTCGGGCTTTTGTTTGTAAAAGACAAAGTGAAGAAGAAACAACTAGGAGACCAACAATTTTAATGTTTCATGTAAAATGATTTTAATGATTTTTGAATTATTTTTAATAATTGATTTTTAATAATTGATTTTAATTTCGGTCAAATATTTATATCTTTGTAGGGAAGTGGTGGTAATATGGTACGGTAATGTTATTATTTTCATCATGAATGAATAAATATATTATTTATATCATATTTATCATATATCTCAATAATGTATTCAATATAAATATATTAATAATATATTCAATAAATATATTAATAATATACAGGGACATAGATTACCAATTGCTGAAAAATTTTATAAAGACTTTAAATGTAATGTGATATTATTATCTTATAGAGGGCAAGTATGAATTATAATTGTGATTAGTGTGTGTGTATTATATTATTTATTATATTATTTTATTAATTATATATATATATATATATATATTATTTTATTATTTATATTATTTATTATATTATATTATTATATTATTTATAAATAGATATGGCCGTAGTGAGGGAATTCCATCAGAACAAGGTCTTCGTTTGGATGCTCAAGTAAACTAATAAATATAATTGATTTTTTATTTTATTATAATTTATTATAATTTATAATAATTTATTATAATTTAATAATAATCACAAGTAATAATAATAATAATAATAATAATAATAATAATAGGCGGCACTTGATTATATTAAACAAGATTATTTATTAAGAGATACAAATCTTATAATATATGGACAATCTCTGGGAGGTGCCGTGGCTATTGATTTAGTTTCCAGGAATGAATCTAAAGTTAATGCTTTGATTATTGAAAATACTTTTCTTAGCATTGTAATCATTTATATTCATTTATATTCTTAATATTTATTTAAAATTAAAATAATTAATAATATTAAAATAATTATCATAATTCATTTATAATTAATTACAGCAAAAAGCAATCCCATTTGCTATGCCAACACTCCGATATTTGAAATTCTTATTTTCAGAAATTTGGCCATCCGAAATAAATATTACAAAAATTAATGAAATTCCAATATTATTTATTTCTGGAACTAATGACGAAATTATTCCTCCTCAACAAATGAAAACTTTATTTGAATTAACTAATACGAAAGGTGGTAAAGTTTGGAGAGAAATTCCTGGTGGAACTCATGAAAAAACTGTTACTAAACCAAGATATTTCGAATTTATTGGTGAATTTTTAAAGACTATTCCTAATTTATTGGAGGAAGGTGAAGAGGAAGATGAAGGTGGTGATTGTGATGATGATGATGATGGTGATGATGAGTATGTGAATAATTTGAATAGTAGTATGAATGGTGTGAATAATGTGAATAACAAAGAAGAAGATTTAAAGAAAGTGTGGGGAGAAAAGAAAAAATAATAATAATGAAAATGGTGAAAATGGTTAAGTAACTATTAATTGTTAACTGTTTAATATATATTTAATTTATAGCAATGATATATAGTTAATATAATTATAAAAAAAAAAATAATAAGATAAAATATAAAAATATAAAAAAATTCAATTAATTCACTTGATTTGTATAACAGATAATAATAATAATGATAATAACTTCTTTAATAACTTTAACAATAATAATAATTATTATTATAACTAAATACAGTAATTAATTCTTTAAAAAATTAATTCTCAAATAAAATTCTCTAAAATAAATTCTTTACAATAGGATAAACTTGTTTCCGTGACAAACTAATGTTTTCTTGACAGTAAAATTCAATATCTTTATCATTATCTTCTTTATTATTATTATTATTATTATTATTATATTTTTTTAAACCAATTAATACCTTTAATTTATTCAAAACTTCTTTTCGTTTAAATGGTCCATTATTATCTTCACTTGAATAAATAATTAATTCTCTTTGAAATCCTTTCTTCAATCCTTTCTCTTCTCCTTCTTCTTCTACTTTCTGATTAAAAGACAGCATTACAATAAATAAATCTAACTTTCTTAATTTTGAATATTCTTTTATTGATTTAATTAATTCTTTAATTCCTTCCCGTTTAATCCACGCATCTAAATACCAATTAACACTACTTATTCCCAGTATATAATTATTTTTTAATTTCCATTCTTTATAATCTTTACGCAAAAGATCATGATTGGTAAAATTCGATATATTAGATCTTACCAACTGGATTTCATTAAAATAATTTTTAATAAAATTTTCATCTTTATTATTCTCTTGGATGTTTTCCAATAAGAAATTCGCTGCTTCTTGATCTTTTTTACTAGTTTTACCTTTTGAAATATCCAATAAAATTGTATCCACTAATATCGGTGCTAATAATAATTTTGATAATTTCACCAATCTATCATTATTATCATTATTATCATTATTATTATCATTATTATCATTATTATCATTATTATTATCTTTAATATCCTTATTATCCTTATTATTATTATTCTCACATTTCTTCTCGTATTTCCATTTAGTCAATACATCCTTAAAATGTAATACTATCAAAGATGTAGCTGATCCCACTCCTTCTTCAATATATCTTAATTTAGCATTTTGATATAACCCTTCATCTCGATGATGATCAATAATTATTTGTACCTTGGAAGAATAATAATCTTCATCTTCATCTTTTCCTTCTTCTTTCCAAATACCAATCAATTTATTATGATCCACAAGAATTAATTGTAAATTATAATTATTTGATGATTTGAATTGATTAATATATGGTAATATATCATCAAGGAATAATAAATTATCAATTGAAATTTCACATTGTTGAAATACAAATTCACATTCTGGGCGAAGTGAAAAATCTTTTCTTGGAGTTTGGATTATTGGAAGATAAATGTTATTATCATTATCTTTATTATTATTATTATTATTATTATTATTATTATTATTATTATTATTATTATTATTATTATTATTATTATTATTATTGATGTTATTGTTAATATTGTTAATGTTACTTAGGTAGGCATATCCAACTGAACCTATTGCTGAATCTAAATCTATTATAAATCTTTTATTAATTTTATTAATTATATAATAATAAATAAATATGATACTAAATTTATTAAATAAAATTAAAATTAATTATTACCAACTGATTCATTTCCAAGTACGAAAAAAATATTTGTAATATTATCATTATTAGATGAAGTATTGGATGATAATTTATTAAATATTTTCTTAAAATCAAATGACATTTTATATATATATACATATTTTTTATAATTTCAAATATTTTATACTTATTGGTATATTGCGGATTAACGCGTGGCGTGACTTGCAAAAAAAAAAAAAACCAATTATTGTTGATGATCACACATATAAAAAGTATGATATGATTAAAAATTCGCAGGAATTTTTTAAAACAAAAGGGACGCTATTTATTCATATCTCTATTTTGTTTTTTGTTCAATTTTCATTTCTTCTCTAAAAATCCATTAATATATTTTAATCTTTCTAAAAGGCAACTTTATTCAAATTAGTCAAATATTATTTTATTCTAAATTTTATTTTTTCCTTTTCTATAATAAAAGTAAATTATCTATCCGTTACCACCAACAATTAAAAAAACATTCTATCACAAATGATGTATTTTTCTTTACTCGAAAGAAACCTTTTTGAACGCGTACCTGATTTCGCCGCGCACATGACATGCTTTATTTGGTTTGGAAATTACTTCAATGGAGCATTAGTTCACGAAAACAATAATTATCAACCAAATAATCGTTTCAAGAAATTCTGTCGTCAAGTGATTTCCGCTGGCCCATTCTCTCAATCGGAAATTCTATTAGCTTTATTATACCTTCTCAAATTTAAAATGAAACAACATCGCCCTAGTATAATTCTCCAAGTTCCTACAATTCCCACAATTAACACAGTTTTTATAATTCCTACAATTTCCACAATTAACACAGTTCCTAAAATTCCCACAATTCCTACAATTCCTACCACAACTCTTACAGCGAAAAGTAATCATCATCATTATAATGGCTTAAAAATAGAATATCAAGTATTTGCATGTTCTCTAATGTTGGCCAGTAAATTTTGGGTTGATAATACTTATGCCAATAAAGTCTGGTCAAAGACTTTAAATATTCCCGTTTCTAAATTAAATTTAATGGAAATGGAATTTTTAAAAACTTTAGATTATCAATTATATGTTTCCGAACATAAATATCTTGAGTGGATTAATTTTTTAACAAATTATGTCGTTACTCATATTTCTCCGAGTAGTAATTCACGAAATAATTATCGAAGTTCTCAAAATAATAACCAACTTGAACTATTACGACACAAAAAAAGGACTATTACGAACGCCTTTGATGATGAGATGATAATGGCTCTTTCCAAAAGACCTAATTATTGCCAGCAGAATCAAAAGACTAAATTGCCAACGAAACAACATTATAAATCATGAGAACCACCCATCGTTACTACAATTGTTACTTCCGATATTATTATTACTGCAATATAATTTAATTCAAGTTCGCTAACGTAAAACAAACGTGCTTTTAGTCGCGAAAATTTAACTGTATTATTCGTGACATGAATAATAAATATTTTTATTTCTATAATTTTTCTAGGTTATAGGAGTATATACTATATATATAATATGTATATAGGGATAGTATATTTTTTCAAAAAATATTTCTTTATTTATATGATTAATTACATTCTTTGAGTATCATAGTAACATCCATAATTCTCATTTTTTTTTATTAATAATAATATTAAATGAATCTTTATATATATATTAACCAAATTTATTCAGAAAAATCAAAAAACCACATTAACTGGGGTAATGATTATTCTTTATAGATAAAGTAAATATGAGCAAGCAGATAACCATATCCTTTTTCAATCTAAGAAATTGGTGAATAATGAATGTTATTAATGTAATTCTTGTTTGTATAGAATAAAGAATATATATTTTAGGTAAAATAAAAAACTAAATACGTTTTATATATATTATCATATTGTCTTTACCAATTTTGACGGATTTTTTTTTTCGTTCTAATTTTCTCGCTTGGATCTATATTAATCATATTCGTGCTACTTCTCCCACACACAAAAAAACTTGTTACTTGTACTGGTCATCAATAAGAGTTACACAAAGTATTTAACATTAATTACGTTTAATTAAACACAATTATTAAAAATAGGTTTAAATTGGTAAAGACAATTTCTTTTTAAATTCGACCATATTATCGATGATAATTTATTCGTATTTTCGTATTTTATAAATTTTATAAACTTTATAAACCTAAGAATGAAATTAAAAATTTACTAGCTAGAGGGAAGGCAAGCACGTTAAACCATTCTTTTTTAAAAAATAAAATAAAATAAATTTAATTATAATTATTGACATGACATGATTTTAAAATTCTTAAAATTCTTAAAATGGTATAAAATTTTTTCGATTTATGGCAATTTTAATAACTAACTAAATAACGCGGGAATTATTTTTATTGAATTTTTCTAGCAATCAAAACGGACGGTAATAATAAATTAATAAAAATATCATTTTCTTTTAAAATAACCAATTCATTAGGCTTTTTTCTACCTACGGTAATTTTTAATTATTGTACAATTAACCAATTATCATAAAATACCATGAATATGTAGTATCTGTATAAATATGCATATATAAACTAAACCAACCGAATGAACGAACGATAAATCGTTTAAAAAATTATATATTCTTCACGACATAAAATTATTCTTCTTCTATAATTTACATTTTTAATTTGCATTACATAAATTACAAATAAATAAATTATACATCAATTATACATAAATTACATAAACTATACATTATAAACAAAGAATATCATTAAAAAGCAAATTAAAATTGTTAAAGTTATCAGTTATGATTAAAAAATTATTTATTATTGCATTTTCAATAATAATATTACAAGTAAGTAAATTTCAAAAAAAAAAAAAAGATATATTACTTTTATAAAATTTATAAATATTGACCATTTTTTTTTTTAAACCATTTTAACAGATATCATTGATCTTTGGACAATCTACAAATTCATCCCCAACAACGATAATAAATTCAATAAATTCTATTAATACCTCATCTTCACCTTCTTTAAGTATATATTATCCAACAGCTACAACAACAGCTACAACAGTTCCTGATGAGGATCCTGCACCATTAATTTCTCCTTATAAAACTATTCAAATTCCAATTAATAATGGAACATGGCAAATTTGTGCTCAAAATTTAACAAAATATATAAGTAAGTATTCTCAATAAAATTTTATATACAAACTTTAAATATACATTTTTAAAGATACTTTATTTATATATATTTTTTAACATAAATTTATACCTTGGTATTAAAATGATTAATTTAATTTAATTTAATTTAGGTTATAGTATAAGAGTAATAAATGAAAATATTCCAGTAACTCCAGATTTTGGCACAACGAATTCCGGATTATCAACACGTATACCGACAGCACCTACAGTAAAAGTTCTAGCTCGAGTAATGTATTCAAATGGATTAAAATATATTTCTTCATTATCATGTTATAAAGAATTTATAACTAAATGTGATCAAGATACCGGAAAATTATTAATACATGAACCGGATCAATATTGTTTACAATTAAAAAATCCTGGTCCATATCCTCAAAAAGTTAATGTTAGTGTAAGTTTTATAAGTACGGTATTTAAAGATGGTGGATTTACTAGTCCTAATATACCGGGTGGAAATGAAAAACCTGAAGATGATGATGGAAATGATATAATAAATTCTTCTGGTGGTAACATTAATATTAATAGTAATAAATTTAAAATAATGTTGATGGTTATATTAATAATAACATTTATTAATTCATGAAATTCATTCAAAAAACTGAACATAATAACAAAATAACAATAACAACAACAACAACAATGATAATGGTAATAATAGAAAGAAAAAGAACAATGGAATATTAATAGAATTATTTTTAGTATTATACATTAATTAAAAAGTTTAATTAGTAAATAAATTAATCCTAAATATATAACTTCTATATTTAACAAATTATGAGAAATATTTTTTTGGATTCATGAAGTTTATTATTATACTTTAAATATTTAGACAACCATCAACAATGATAATCTTTAAATTAGAATAAGATTGAAATAAAAATTAAAAATAAAATAAAATTCAACAAATAAATAAATAAATAAAAAATTTACTAACTTGTCCAGTTATGAATTGAGCTTTAGCTAAGTATGATGCTGCATCAGCTATATCCTAATATTTCATTATGAGTTTTTTTTTTTTTTTTATAAATTGTTTAGTTTAAATATAATTTATTCACATAGTTATTTTAATATTAAATACCTCTGGTTTACCAAATCTATGTAAAGCTGTATTTGATTTGATTATTTCTTTTTTATTTACTGGTATTTCTATTTTCAAATTATTTTATTTTGTTTTTTTTTAAAAATCAATTTAAATCATTCAAGTTATTTAATTATTTTAAATTACAAATTATTTAAGAAATTTAAGAAATTATTAAGAAAATACCTGAAATCATATCAGTTTCTATAAATCCTGGAGCAATAATATTAACTCTAATATTTCTGGATCCTAATTCTTTAGCTAATGATTTAGAAAATCCTATAAATAAATATATAATATTTTTATATTAAAATATCATTATAATAATAAATAAATTTTACTAAATAATATATATGGATAATTTGAATAATTAAAAATTATATAAAATTA
Organism: Diversispora eburnea; assembly: GCA_910592015.1. Classification (NCBI taxonomy): domain Eukaryota; kingdom Fungi; phylum Glomeromycota; class Glomeromycetes; order Diversisporales; family Diversisporaceae; genus Diversispora; species Diversispora eburnea. The sequence continues at coordinate 116,364 of CAJVPK010000003.1, read as the reverse complement.
TATAAAATTATATAAAATTATTTAAAATATAAACTTATTATTATAATTACAGTTATTATTACCTATTATTCCAGCTTTTGATGCAGCGTATACAGATTGACCCACATTACCATTAATTCCAATCACACTTGAAATATTAATTATACAGCCACCTATAATCATGAATAAATAAATAAGTTATAAAAAATAAATCAAGAATATCAAATATTGAAGAAAGATACCTTGTTTTTGTTTAATCATATATTTAACAATATTACTACACATGAAAATTGTTCCAAATAAATTTGTTTGAATTATATTATTAATTTCTTGCTCTTTTAATTTGACAACTAAGTTATCACTTGAAATTCCTGCAATAACATAATAATGAATTTTATTATTAATTAGAATCTTTAAATTTTTCAAAATTATGTTTATATATTCACCAGCTGCATTGATTAAATAATTAATATTTCCAAGTTTTGAAATATTCTATAAAATCAATTCATTCATTTCATGTTAAAAATGTTAAATAATAAATAAATAAATAAATAAAAGAATAGATAGATAAAGAAAAAATATGAATAATAAATAATAGATACTTCACAAACATTTACAATTTCTTCATAATTTCTAACATCACAAACCATTCCTACATGTTCTAAATCATTTATCATCATTATATTATTTATTGAATTTTCTATTGTTTCTTTATTTCGCCCAAGTATAACACATCTTATACCATTTTGTGCAAACTTTTGACTTATAGCATAACCAATTCCTCGAGTTCCACCTGTTATCACTGCAATTTCTTTATTTGATGAATTAGTAGAATTGTCTTTATAAATAAATAAATATGTTAATATTTGTATATATATAATTTATATAATTTATTTAGATGTTTTACTTACTTATTTTACTTATTTCACTGGTGCAATAATACTTTGAATACCATTCACCAATTTTAATATTGTTAAATTTAAATCTTTGAAAGTTAATCTTTGATAAAATCATTGTTTTTTTTATTTTATTTTCTATCTGTCTTTGCTTTTTAAACTTTTTTTTTTTTTTAAAAAAAAAGAAAAAACAGATTATAATTATCACATCAAAATTAATTAGCCACAAATTTATTACTGAACAAAAATAAAATAAAGTGAAAAAATTTATTTGGACAAATCTCAAAAATCAATGCTCCTTGATTAAATACATTTTTAACCGTATTGTTTCCGAATATAATTATTGAAAATTCAATAAAAATAAAAAGTTTAACACACCATCCTTTTATCCTATCCCTCAAATTGAATATTATTGATACATATGAATTATTTCAAGAAATAAAAAAAAAAATAAAAAAATAAAAAATAAAATAATATAAATAAAATAAAAAAACACAAATTGGAAATTATATGATTTCGCGCATTTAGAAATTTTTTATTTAATTATATTTGGTATCTTCGCTACTATTAGGATTCATCCTCTATAGCAACCCAGTTACAAAAAAGAAGGTTAGCTGGAAACAATAGTTAGGATATATAATATATGTAAAATCGCAAAAAAAGGGCAATTTAATAATAAAAAGATAAGATTAGTAAAATAAAAGGATAGTAACCAAAAGGAAAGTTGGAAAAAGTTAGTAGCAAAAAAAGGAAATGTTATTAGAAAAAGAAAGCGAAAATTGGTAACAAAAATAAAGAACTGGTAGCAGCAAAAATTAATTGCAAAAGGAAAGACAAAATTAGTAAAAAGTAGTAACAAAAAAAAATGCAAAATTAATAGAAGAAAGCAAGATAATGTTATTAGAGAAAAAGAGAAAAAATTAATAAGAAAGCGAAAGTCAATAAAAAAAAAAAGAAAAAATTAGTAGAAAAAAAAGGAAGGCAATAAAAGAAAGCAATGTTAATAGTGAAAAGAAGAAAAATTAGTACCAAAAAGAAAGAAAAAGTAAAGAGAAAAAAGAAAGAAATGGAGTAGAAAAAAAAAAAGAAATGGTAGTAGCAAAAGAAACCAATGTTAGTAGTAAAAGTTAGTAGGAAAAAAAGAAAAGTGGCCTGTAACAAAAAAAAAAAAACAAAAGTTAGTAATGAGGAAATAAAGCTAATATCAAGAAAATCAAGATAGGTAAAGTAAACAAACGAGATAAAGATACTTAAAAAAAGCAAAGTTAGCACACGAGAAAAAATAAACTAACAAAATTAGAAAAAATTCATCAAAACTGTGAATAAATAACAATTTACCAAGCAAAACAAACATACAAGTATAGCAAGTATAGCAATAGCAAACATAGCAAGTATGACAAGTATGTGAAAATTTCCATCATTTTTCCACAAATTTAAAAAATCTATAACAATTTCTTTAATTCTTTAATGTGAATTTACATTGATATCAACATTAAAATAAAATTATCTATTTGAAAATCCTTAAATAAATAAATAAATAAGATTAATAAATTATCAATAAATTAAATATAGATATCAAATTAAAACTTTCCATTAAACATCATTAAGCATGCATGAACCATATCTCATTCAAATATAACTCATATTCCACTCAAATCTCATCACATTTCATTTATATATCATTCATATATCATTCACATGCTAATTTTGCATCAAAACTTGTTAAAGCAATTGCAAAAGCTTGGAGAGGACACATTGGATACATGAAATCCATGGTAAAAGTATCTTCTTCAACTCTACCAAATTGCATTATAATATAATCCACTAAGACATCATTTTTGGAGGTATTTTTTAGTTACAAGAAACATATTTAAAAAAAAATAAATAAAAAATATATTAAAAAAATAAATTATAAAAAATAAATAAATAAATAAAAATAAAAAATTTGAAACCAATGATTTTTTTTTCAAATACATACAATCATTATCATGCACAATTTGAAAATTCTTTACTGATGCTAAAGTTACTCGACCATTAAAATTAAGAACATATGATTGTGTTTCTAATGATAAAATATATTATTAATAGAAATTATTGAGTAAATATATATAATAATAATATAATAATAATAATAATAATAATATAATAATAACATAATAATAATATAATAATAATAATAATATAATAAAAATAATAATATAATATAATAATTTACCTTCATTCCATTGTGGTGATTTATTATGTAAAACTAATATATCTCGATGATCACCATTTCTAAATTTTCCAATCAATGTTTGTGATTCCTATAAAACGCACTCATACACAAATAAATAACTAAATTAATAAATAATTAATAAATTAATAAATAAATTATTCACCTTGATTGGACGAAAGTCTGGCCGTTGACCTGACCTTGTCATTCCTGTTAATAAAACTGTCATTTTTCGTGGTCCTTTAAATCCAAGAATATTTGGATCCTATAAATATATATAAATAAATAAATAATATATTAAGAAATATAAATAATCAAAAATACATTCAACTCACATAAACAACAGCTCCTAATTCTTCTCTTATAGGTGATTTATTGTCTAAATTTGGTTCATTTTTGAAAGGATTTCTACCATTTGAATATATAGCAAAAGCTGTACCCAAAAAGTTTGATCTGAGGTAATAATAATAATAATTGAATGATTAAACAAATTTTAATATAATCAAAATAAATAAATAATTAAATAATAATAATAATAATAATACTAATAATAATAATAATAATAATAATAATAAAATAATAATAATAATTAAATCATACCTTACTTTTCCTACAGTATTTTTAGGAATTATTCCTGTCTCAAGTTTATCTATAGTAATTACATAATTTGAACTTTTGCTATTTTTTCTTTTTCTTGCTGAAAGAAGAAATGTTTTCTTCTCCTCTTCTCCAGCTTCCACTATTTCTTCAATATAAAGTTCATATTGAGGATATAATTTACCAAAACCTTCTTTACTACGAGTAATCTTACAAAGAACTTTTTGACATTGTGGAACAGGACTTTTTGAATTATAATAACATTTAATAATGTAATAAGATTTTAATAAATGATTTATAATAATATTTAATAATAATAATAATAATAATAATTAAATACCTTATTACAAAATCAATTAATTCCTTTGGTGACATTTCTTCTCTGGATTTTCCTAATCTAAAAGGTGTAATCATTGTAGCAGTTGGTTGATTAACAATTATTGGTGATAATTCTTCGGGTACAATTGGTTGAAAAATTGTTGTGGTTAAATTTCCAAATTCATCATTATTATTATATGATGAAGTATAAGATCCACTATATCCATTATTTATTGAATTATTATTATTTGAATTATTATTATTTGAATTATTATTATTATTATTATTATTATTATTATTATTATTATTATTTATATTATTTCTCTAAATGATAATGATGACAATAATAATAAATTATTTAAATTATTTTAAATTTCCGTAAATAACATGAAATATATAATAAATAAATAAATCTTATTCATGTTACCAATTCTTCCGTATCATCATCATCTCTCATTGTTCTTTCTCCATCAGAATCATCAGAATTATTGTCAATAGTAAGATCATTAATAGCTGATATTAATGTGGGTGATATCTCTGAAGTTTCTTTTTATCATCAATAAAGAAATGAATTTAAAGAAATTAATATAAAAAATTAATATAAAGAAATGAATAAAGAAATAAATAGAGACGAATAAATGGATGAGAAATGACTAGCGACACTTATGAATGCATTCAATATGGGGTTTACTCACCATCTACACTTGTCGTTGGAATTTGAAGAGAATTTGATCGACTAGTCCCAATTTGAGGATCAATATTCATTTTTTTTTTATCAATCAAAATGTGAACAAATTCTCAGACCTTTTTGTATCATTTAATTCATTGTAGTATTGTGCAACTACGAAATTTTGTTATTATTTTTCGAAGCATGAAAGCAAAATCAAATCTTGTTCGTATCGGTTGCTATAGGTTATTCTTCGTTATTATTTACATTTTATCTTTTAACCAAAAAAATGCAAAAAAAAAATTGTCATGAATTTATAATTTATAATATTTTTTAGCGCATTCTGGGGTGATTCCGTTTCTGCGGCAACCCAATTAATCAAAGCTAAAGGTTTAGATTATTTGGTTGCCGATTATCTTGCAGGTAATTTAATTTTAAAAAAATTGTTATTAAAAATTGTTATTAAATAATTGTTATTAAATAATTGTTAAAAATAATATTTATTTATTATTATAGAAGTAACAATGGGTATTTTAGCTCGACGTCGTAATCAAAGTAATCAAAAATCATCAAATAATGAAGAAGGAAAAGATTTAGGTGGAGCAGGTGAAGGCGGTTATATTGCTGAATTTATTTCTTTTGTTCTTAAACAAAATTTACCTGATATCATTAAACGTAAAATTAAGATTGTAACTAATGCGGGAGGTTTAGATCCTTTAGCGTGTAAATTAGCTATTGAAAGTGCTATTCAAAAAGCTGGTATTAAAGAAGGACAAATTATTGTGGCAGCAATTACTGGTGATGATATTTTAAATCGAAAAAATGAATTAAAAAATGATTTCAAAAAATTTAGTCATATTTATGATAATGAAACAGATTCAGAATCTTATCCCAGTGATAAAGAAAAAGAAATTATTTCATTAAATGCATATTTAGGAGCTTTTCCAATCGCTAAAGCTTTAGATGAAGGAGCTACAATAGTTGTTACAGGAAGATGTGTAGATAGTGCTTTAGTTCTTGGACCTTTATTACATGAATTTAAATGGAATCCTGAATATAATAATGATAATAATAATTATTGGGATAAACTTGCATTGGGATCATTGGCTGGACATATTATAGAATGTGGTTGTCAAGTTACTGGAGGAAATTTTACAGATTGGGAACAAAGTGTTTTCTCACCAAATGGTGGATGGATAAATATGGGATATCCTATTATAGAATGTTTTTCAAATGGTGAATTTATTGTTACCAAACCAAGAGAAACTGGAGGGTTAGTAACAACTTCCACAGTAGGTGAACAAATGTTATATGAAATATTAGATCCTGGTTCTTATATTTTACCTGATGTAATTTTAGATATGAGAAATGTAAAATTAAAACAAATAGATGTAAATAAAGTATTAGTAACTGGTGCAAAAGGAAGACCCCCCACTGATAGTTTAAAATTATCAGGAATTTATCAAGATGGTTATAAAATGACTGGAACTTTAATTATTGGAGGAATTGATGCATGGAAAAAGGTATTTTATTATTATTATTATTATTATTATTATTATTATTATTATTATTATTATTATTACTATTATATTATATTATATATATATTATTTTTATTTATTATTATTATTATTATATTATATAATATTATAATATATTTATATTTAGGCAACCGCAGTAGCTCATTCAATTCTTCTTAGAACGCGTATAATATTAGCTAAACTTAAGTTTAAAGATCTTCGTAATCTCAATGTTGAAACATTGGGAGCAGAACATATTTATGGGTAAAATTATAATTATAATAACAATAACAATAATAATAATAATATAATAATTTTCATTAATTATGAATTATATGGATTATATGATTAGAATACATGCTAGAACTCGTGATACTCGCGAAGTTGTTTTGAATATTACCGTACATCATGATGACATACGTGCATTAAAATATTTTGGAATGGAACTTGCTCCTGTATATATTATTTATGATATTTATTATTTATATGTATTAGAATATTGTAGAATATTTGATTAGAAATTATTTTTAAAAAAAAAATTACGAATTATTTTTTTTTATCATTATAGGCAGTTACATCCATGGCACCAGGAATTACTGGTAAATGATTATTTGAAATTTTATTTTATTGATAAATAATATATTAATAATAATAATATTATTATATATATATATATATATATATATATATTATATAGGCGGGGGAACAGGTCGACCTCATCCATCTCCATGTCTTGTACATTTCTCTTGCCTTTTACCAAAAAGCAAAGTTTCAGCAATTGTTACAGTAGGAAATAAGTCACCTCTGATCGTAACATTTGATGATCTCGCCAGTAATGAAAATGTAATACCATCACCATTACCAACATTACTATTACCTGAGATTATAAAACTTTCAACATTTCCAGAAATTTCGGAAATTCCCGAATCTCCTGAGATTCAAGAAAATTTTAATATAAATAATTTTAATATATTAGTGAAAATTCCTTTAATAAAATTAGCATGGGGTCGAAGTGGAGATAAGGGTGATACTTGTAATATTGGTAAATATCTTTATTATTGACATATTTCATATTTTTTTAAAAATATAAAATTATTTTTTTAAAAAAATTAAAATAATTTGTAGGAATTATGGCAAGGGATCCCAAATATTTTCCATACATAAAAAGTTCATTAACAGAAGAGGTAAAGATATTAAGAATATTGATATTATTATTGATATTATCATTATTATCATTATCATTATCATTATCATTATTATTTACCTGAAAAAAATCTAAAAATAAATTTAATATAATATTTTATAATATTCATATAGTCAGTCAAAGAATATTTTGCACACTTATGTAGAGGAATAGTCAAAAGATATGAATTACCTGGAATTAATGGATTAAATTTTGTTTTAACTAAAAGTTTGGGTATTTATTCATTTATTTATTAATTATATTTATTATATTTATTATATCTTTTTACTTGTAATTAAAAACAATTCAAATCATTTTTTTTTAATCAATTAATCATTCATTCATTTTTTTATAGGTGGAGGAGGATTGAGTTCCTTGCGAATTGATAGACAAGGAAAAACTTATGCACAAATGCTTTTAAGTTTTAAAGTTGTTGCACCAGCAGGATTATTTGCAAAACTTTAATATTATTTATTATAGTTTATCATAAAAGTAAGTATAATTTATGAGTTATAAGTATTTATATTTATTTGATACTTTTAATCATGAACAATGATATTTAAATTAAAAATTTATAAATGACAAATTTTTAATCATGAACAATGATATTTAAATTAAAATTTATAAGTGACAAATTTATAAATCCATTTCTGTAAATGAGTTTTTTTATTAAATATTATTATAAATGTCGAATTTTTATCTTTAGATAATAATTAATAAAATGAATATATGATTATATGATTAGGTAATATCAGATATTATTATGATATAATATTGAATGGAGTAATGTTTTGATTTTTATTTGTAAATACCATTTATTTGATATATTCATTGATATTTGAACCAAAAATATATATATATACTGTTATATATATTATCGCAAAAAAAAATTGAAAAATTGATTATTAAAATGAAAAAAAAAGAAAAGAAAAGAAATTTATACATTAGGTTTAAATTCTTGATTCAGATTTTGATAACTATATTAGGAATATATCACTTTAACTAAATAAACATACAGTAAATTGGAATTAGAATTTCTCAGGATGAGAAACAATGAATCCTACTGAATTTTATGTATCGATTTCCATGTCTTCAGTCATCTTCATTTGATGATTGTTATAACGTCGCTGGTTAGACACTTTCGAGAATGGATGATGTAAAACATACGGTAGCTCTTGCTTCTGTCGACCACTCAATATGTTTTCCCGGTGAATTGCGGATTTTTGTTCTTTAACAACGGTATTACATTTTATCTTATAAAATGAATAAAACCGTCCTAATGCTTGTAATATATCAATTATACGATTCGAATTATCTGAATTCTTTGGGACTAACTTTGAGTGTCCATCTTTTTCCGGTATTATATGAAGTAATTCACCAATTATTTTCATATCATTATTCTCATCATGATATATACTTTTTATTCTTAAAATAGATTGTTCACCAGAGTCTTGAAATTGTATGAAATCATTGATCCTAAATAATTCTGGACCAAACATTATTGTCTTAAAATGAGTAAAGGACAAAATTTGTTGATAATATCGTTTTTCTACTTCATTCTTTGTCGAATCGGTCAAAGATATTGGTGGTTTATATTCATATGATAACACTGGCGTAAAAATCGATGCCACATGTATTGCACGCTTTACTGCCTTAATGTATTTAACCACTAATTCATCTCTTGCAGTATACTTAATGTTTTCAAAATCGAGAATAATCTTATTAGCATCAAATGCTCGCCATGGCTTTATTGCTTTTGGTTGAAGTTGTAAATTATTATTAATTAATAGTATCTGCAGGTCGTAAAGAAATTCTAATTCACGTGCAACACGAACTGAAGACTTGGAAACATATGGTGCTCGAATACGATTAATCACCATTGCTGGCCAATATTCTATTCGATCATTTAGCTCTTCTCCAAGTTGACGAGATAATTCACGTTGCTGAGTTATATCCAAAGATTGTTTGACGTTAGACCATACTATTTCTCCACGCCTAAACGTATTGTCAATATCATAACCTGAATTTGTTAATGAAAGATTTTGTGAATTTGATTTATTATCACGTTTATTTGATTTGATATTAACGGGTTTAGAATCCGGACGAGCAATAATATCATTTGGTAGTGAACGTAATTCAGTTTCTTTTCCCCTCCACGCTCCTAGTTCCGAAGGTCGACAATATTTACATATACATTTATTTGTCTTATCTGATGCCATCCACAGAAGATGTTCTTCAAATTCATGAGGGGAACGAAATCTTGAAATACTACTACCTATTAATTATATATAATGTTTAATTATTTAAATTATATTAATTTTATAACTATAAAATTTTAATTAAAAAAAAAAAAATTAAAATTAAAATTAAAATTTATTTAAAATTAAAGAACACTTACCAAACAAATAGGTATCTCTTCTGATTATTTCCGAATCACACTCCTTGAAATGATCAAATAACGCGTAACCTTTTGGAAATCCGGTCAAAACGGCTTAAATAAATGAAAAAAAAAAAAAATGTAAATATATATGTAAATGTAAAAATAAAATAAAAATAAATAAATAAAAATATATATATATATATAACATACGTTTAGGTACTCGTACACCTGTAACTTCGAGTATTGCTTGAGCAAGCGCACCTCCAAGTTTGCTTAAATAAAATTCAAGCCTAGTTTCATCAGCGGAACAATAATACGTGATAGGTTCATTAGCCTTATAGTTAGCCGGCTTATTCTCCTTTGGCCAGCGAGAAGAATTTCCGTCAGTGTACGTGACAGTTAAGCCACGTTCAGTGATCGTGACATTTGTGAAATTATATTTTCTATTATTACATTCTGCCATGGTTTTTGTTTTTATTTGAGATAAAACTTTTTTTTTTTGGTAGAAGAAAAGTTTAAAGTTTATATTTATAAAGGTTTTGATTTTGAGTTACAGGGTGACAGATAAGTATTAAAAAGATTAAAAAGAGGAAATTGATTTTTTTTTTAAAAAAAAATTAGTTATATTAATAAGTCACAAAATATACTTGTGACTATGACGAGTTAATAAAAATTTGATGACGTTTTTTCTGCTATATTTGTGGTATAAATTCCCAGAACATTCTTTATATAAAGAAATTTCAGAAAACATGATTAAAAGTGTGATATCATATAAAAATACTAATTATTAATTATTAATATTCGTTCAACATCTTCAAATCAAGATAATTAATTGGTGGAACAATGGTACGAAGACCCAAATATTATTATGCATTACGAACTAATCTAAATTTATTTAATATAAATCTATTGAACAAAGACAAGCGAAAGGATCACTTAAAGAAGATGATCTAATATCTTTGTATTGATCACTATAAACAAGTTAGGCAAGATGATATGGTGATTATATTACTATATTAGTTATTATTGGTAGTTAATTTGTATTACTGATTGACGACAACCCCATTACGTGACGCGATATTTCAAATTGCTATAAAAATGGTGTCACATGATTATATAGTCACATGATTCAATCAACGCGAAGCGAAAATCGCGATTTACTTTTTTTTTTGTTTTCAAAAAAAATAAACAACTGAACAAAATAAACAATTAAACAAATAACCATAAATAAGACAAAATAAACAAAATAAACAATAAAACGAATTATCTCTCTTATTATATCAAAAAAAAAAAAACTTTTTTTAATATTCCCCTTAGATTAGTTATATTATCATGTTTTGTGAATATTATAGATATACTGTTCCTGACAGAAGATACAGAAGAGACAGAAGAGACAGAAGAAGAAGAAGAACAAGATTAATCGAAGTCAAAATTATGTGGACTGGAGCAACTGTTAGGCAATCTGGTGATTCTTCTCAGGCCAGGTTGGCCAATATATATGCAGAATTACCATCTATGTCCGTAAATGATTGGCCTGTCTTGCTTAGAGAAGATAATTTTAGTCTCTAAGTTTGGCGGCAGTTGGTGAGAGTACTCTAGTCTTGGATGGTGGCTAGAGTCTCTCAATTATTATTCTTTATTCGTTGGGCTGCATATAATAATTCCATAATGTATCCTTTTATTTATTTATTTTTTATTTTAAATTTTAATATTTATCTTTTTTTATTTTATTTTATAATTTAAATTTTGAAAAATTTATTTTTTTATTACCTTATTGCCTATGCAGTGATTAGGTGAGTATAAATTAAATAATTATATAAAAAATTAAAAATTTAAAAAATCAAAAAAAAATAATAAAATATCAAAAAAAAAAAAACAAAAAATATATATTCTTTACAATAGTTTTTCCTTTTTATTTTTATTTTTTATTTTATTTTTTTTAAGATAGTCTTTTTTTTTATATAAAATTAAAAAAATAAAAAAAAAATATAAAATATCAAAAAATATATATATATGTATATTCTTTACAATAGTTTTTCTTTTTTATTTTTCTCTTTTCATTTCTTTTTTTTTTTCTCTTTCTGGGTCGCGAAGGGTATCGACGTCCTCGCCGTGTGACCTGGGTACTATTTTTATAATGTAAATAGTAGCTGACAGGTACCCAATTTTTTAAAATAGTGTCACAGATAACGCATCGCGATTTTTGGATTCGTGTGACATAAATTTTTATTTTAGATAATATGATAAAATTAAATTATTCATAAGTTGGAGCGATTATTTTTTTTTTATTTCCATTTACACCTAGAATATATTCTTATTTAATTTATTTAATTTCAACTCGACGTCATCTAGTAGCTCATCAAGAATCTATTTACTCGTCATATCTAAAAGCTGATGTTGACACTAAGTAATTGAAATTAGTTTATCGGAACTTGAACCTCATATCAATGGGCTTTTTTACCAGATTTATCAACACCCACCTATTGGTATATTTTCGGATTTCGTTAAAAAAATGACTTGATATTTAATTTGGTTAAAATATTTTTAATATAAGAATTTATGTATTAACTATTTAATAACATTCTTTTTTTTCAAATTTATTCAAGATCTCAAGTGCGAATAGACATTTTTCCGATCAATCTGTAGATATTTTAATTTATTATTTCGTCAGATTCAATTAGACTTCAATTATTGGAACCATAAATGATATTTTCGATTACGATAATATCCCTAGTTAGAAATTAGATTGCATATAACAACAATAATCGAAAGAAAAAATGGCTTCTTTAACTTTGATTTGGATAATAGAGAGAATAATATAATGCGTGAAGTACGTAATTTTTGAAATAAATACATGATACGACAATGATTGCTTATATTCACTTTCCATGAAGTTGAATAGAATTTCTTTTATCCTTATACCAAAATTATTTCAAGACACACGGTTACACTAAAACCATTTATCCCTTACCATTCACTACTGATTTCACTACCACCACATTTTAAAACTACCTTTACCACCACTACCGCCACCATTACCCCCATCTTTTATTCTCAGAACTTATTTCAAGAACTAATACAACAAAGATCATCTTTTGTAAACCAACTGTTTACTTGCCATATCCAAAAGTTTATACAAAAATATCAACAATTATTTCAACATCTATTTTGATCATTATTTCGATTCTCATCATAACAGCATATATTGTTCTGAACATGCCGTGTCCTTTCGTCAGTAATCATAATTGCTGTAGTGAGAGTTGTTCTGGTCCTTATGAAGGGCCATTCTTCTGTGAATAAAAATTCATATTCCCAGAAAAATTGCGGTCATTAAATTATTTAATATATTTGATACTAGAATATTTCTAACTGTTAATCTTCTATTGTTAAATAATTTTAATTTTAATTTTTTTTTACTCAAAATACCAGGTATCAATCTCCCATAATTATTCTAATTTTTCATACCTCGAAATTTTTTTATCTTTCTTCGATTTCAATATATAATAGACTCTATTGACAATTCATATATATATATAAAACAAGTATCTTGATTAAAGATCTTTATATCCATTTCTTCAAGTACTACATGAAGTGGGATAATATGGAAATTCCCAGGAAGAGCCATCATTGAAAATTTGCTTGACAGCACGTTAACATTAAAGCCCGAGTTGTACGGCATGCTGAATATTTTCCTTTTGGCTTACCCATTCGAGATTTGATGCTTTATTATTGGTAGAATCTCCATCTCACATTTTTTGGGCAAAATACTGATACTACCAAGCGATGGACAAATTATTTGCGAAATTTTTAATCAAAACGCTTTCCAATTTTAAAACGACCCGCATCTAGAGATTTGTGAGTGATTTTATCATTCCTTAACCAAATCCTTCCTAAAGAAGAAACTTTGAACTTTTGAGATTGGTATTCAATTTGTCAGATTTTTATATAAATTTTAAAATATCTGTGTAATTTTACGTTACATATTTTAAAATAAAAAGATAACATCAATTTATCTAATAAATAATTAAGAACGTAACCAATTGCTGTACAATATATTTTAAAAATATAATTATTTATCCATTTATACGTGAAGATTTTATTTAAAAAATACGATACTTAAAAAGGATGAAAGATGTGAGTTTTTATTTAATGTTATTATTGTTTTTGTTTTTGAGAAAAATGAATATCAGAATGAAAAACCTAGGAATGTTCCTCCAAATATCGAAATTGTTTGTAATAGCGAATATTTAGAAAAAGAAATAATAATCATTAATTGTATACAAAGGGAATTTGGAGGTGTTGATTATGATGTTAAATATACTGTAATAACGATATTATGTTAGGAAATAATCTTTATTTTTTTATGAAAAAAATAAAATCATGAAATTACTTAATAATTATATTTGATTAATTGACTTGACATTGAGAGAATCTATTGTTTTTTTTTCGCGTGTAAACAATTTTATAAAATCATCTTTGATAAACATTTATCCGAAATAATATGTTAGATATGTTTCATTCATCGAGAATTGAATCAACGATATTAAATCATAAATATGAAAGAGAATTAAGAAATTTAAAAAAATAATGATCTTTTGCATAAATATTTAAAACTTGAAATGAAATATACGATAATATTGGATTTATATTTAAATGAGGATAAGTTTAAAAAATATTTAGAATCCCTTTTTTGGTATTACAGATAGTAATTGTTGTGGTTCTTTTGATCCATATCCATTGGGTCCTACATTTTGGTCTAGATTATTTGAATCAATCAGAATAGTAACAAAACATGAAAAATGTGATAACTCGTAAACGAAAAAATGAATAGGAGGAATATGAAAGACAGACAATAAAGATAAAACAAATATGTAATTGATTAATGATTTAGTAAAATTATTAAAATTTATTGTTTAATAAATCATTACAGCAAATAATTTGTCGTCGATTACTTCTTGGCATTTTATGTTTTTGATGATGTTTTTGGTTTTATTGAAGCTTCTTTTTTATATATAAGTTTATTTACTTGATTTCATAAAACAAATATTTTCTGAAGATTTCTGTAGAAATCCTCCATTTGAAATAAAATCCTCATCAAATATTGATTTATTAATAACATTGTAAAAGGGAAAAGAACACAAGGAATATTTAATGGTATCAATTTATTAAATCATTAATATTAAATTATTAATGTAATAGAGAATCTATTTGACAGATTGCTTGAAACTTAATGGAAATTCAAGACCAAGTAGTTAAATCTTTCCGAAACCATTATTTGGATATAATGTAGAAACCAAAACTTATCAGGTGCATCCAGTTCTGTTCTGTAAATTGCATTTTATATTTTACATGCTTGTTAATTTCTCAACTGAAGTTATTGTTAAAGAATTACTTTGATTTTTGTAAAAAACAATTCACAAGATCCACTGGAAGTTCTAGTTCTATATGAAATGATTACTTGTATATTAGCTTAGAAGAATTTTTTTTTTTAAAATAATGGCTATTTTTTGATAACCAATTGGCATTTAAATTCTTTACTATTGAAATAATTGATATGTTAAATATGCCTATTCTAATCCCTCACTAAGGAAATTGCACATCAACAAAGAAATTATCTTGCAGGATATGGAAAAGACATTTCAGATTTAATCAAAAATGGTCTCTTTTAGCTTAGTTATTGGAATGGTTTTGTGTTAAGAAAAACGTAAAAAAAAGCATTTGAATTAGTAGCACAATGTTGTGACAACCAAAGATGAAGCTAGTGGATTTCCATGGTTTATAAAATCTGTCCTTGTAATAATTGTGTTTTACTGTCTATTATTATGACGAAGATATAGGTGTATAAGAAGCCTTCAAATGGTTTTTGAAGCAGCTGAAAAAAGAAATTCTTTGGCATAGTAGTTTTAAATAGGATTTTGTTAAGCAAATAATGAATAAGGATCAAGTGAAAAATTTGAATGGATTAAAAATGCTGATATTAAGGTCAATACATGATCGGAAAATACTTTTATGACTGGGAGACATTGTAAAAGCTATATAGGTTAAATAAAGCAAATTAGTAGGATAAATTAACGTTTAGGAGACATGAAAGTCAACTCACTGTGAAAATATTATTATTATTATTATTATTATTATATTATTATTATTATTATCATTATTATTATACTTTTACGCATGAGTGACTGACCGATTTTAAATTTCTACATTAATTATTCTAATTTATATAATTTGTATAATCATCTGTCCTGCTCCGTTTATAATCATTTCTATACCCTATCCGATATCTATCATCTATCCGATATCTATCCTCTATCGGATTTCTATCATCTATCCGATATCTATTATCTATCCGATTTCTATCCTCTATCCGATTTCTATCCTCTATCCGATTTCTATCCTCTATCAGATTTCTATCCTCTATCCGATTTCTATCCTCTATCCGATATCTATCCTCAATCCGATTTCTATCCTCTACCCGATTTATCTCTCTCTCTCTCTCAACTCTATATTGTCTGTTTTCCCTATAATTTCTAGGAAGATTATTGTTTATATAGAAATCGCGAGGATTATCGTGTCTATGGGAATTAGTGCTTCTTTGAAAACCAGAATTGAAATTTCTTCTAGAGTTTTCGTGATTTCTATCGGTACGATAATAATTTCTGTCGTTACGATGATAATTTCCGTCGGGATTAGGAGGGTATCGATCTTCTCTCGGGCGATCATAATGCAAAATGGACCGAGGTGCGGGTTCCTAAATCAATTGAAAAAAAATTGTTATTATTTTTCACATATTTTATTTCAAATAAGAAATTCACTTAAAAAAATTATTCATGACACCTGAGAAACTTTTTGTACAAAATTTTTCGGTAAAATCTTTGGTCGGCTTTCACCAGGTTTTGCAGAAAGATATAATTCAAATTCAGGACTAGAACACTGATAAAAAAAAAGAGAATATTAAGATATCAGAAAAAAAAAACCCCCCAAAACGAATATAAAAATTCATAGATACATCTATAAAAGAATTTCTTGCAATTGAATCTAATATCAATTTATTCCAAAGCTCATTTCGCTCCAAGGATCGTTGGTTTCCAAGAATAAACAAAGAAGATCTAGCTCGTGTTAAAGCCACATTTAGTCTTCTAAGATCTTTCAAGAACCCAACACTATTTTCTTGAATTTTTTTACAATTTAATGAGTTAATTTTAATAATAGTTTTCATCAAGAATTAATAAAGTGCTTTGTACCTTCACCCGCTCTCACACAAGAAAATATTATTAAATCCTTTTCTTTTCCTTGAAAACCGTCCTAAAATATATTACATATAAAATTATGAAGAAACAATTCTAGTTGAAAATGATTAAAGATAAAACTTACCACCGTGTTAAATTCTATATCCGCAAAAAGATCTTGGCTGAGTTGAGATTTAAATTGTCTCTTAATCTCTGAAAGCTGACCTTTGTAAGGTGTAATCACCCCAATACGCCCTCTAAACTAATAATTTTCAAATGATAAGTTAACAGGAATATATATATGTGTGTGTCTATTTTTGAAAAATAATTAAATAAAAAACTCACATCAATTTCAGGAAAGTCTCTAACAAGTCTATCAACTAATCTGATTGCAATTTTTGCTTCTTGGGGATTAGAATATGATTTTTTTACATACGTCATAACGCCTTTAACTTCAAAGAATTTGTAAGGCGCAAAAATTGATTTTATATGCCACGGCTGCTTTCTTGATAACTCCAAACCTTCGGAATTTTTTAATTCTGAGTTGTAAAAAAGCAAACTAGGAAATTTACTAATCTCTGGATGCATTCTATATTGTGTCTTTAACATATGAACTGATTGGGGAAAACGCTTTTGCAATCTATTAAATAGACTTTGCTCATAAAAGTATTGCGTTGCAACATTTGAAAGAACCGTAGGAGGCAATTGATTCGGATCACCAACTAATATGCAAAGATTAACATTGAATTTCAATGGAATTATTGTACATAGTTCAATTGCCTGTGCCGCTTCATCAATGATAATAGTATCAAATTTATAGGTCGATAACCTGTCATGTCCACTACCAGCTAAAGTTGCACAAATAATATCAGCATCAGCAAGTTCTTGATCTTTCCTAAACCTATCTTTCTTTTCCGATTGATCTAAACGGGATTCGGAACTTTGAGATAATTTACGAATTTCTTCATTAATTTGAGTAATATCTGCTTGCAAAGTTGAAATATCCCATCCATTAATAGTTGGATCTCTAAGCTTTCTATTTTTTTCATCCAAAGAATTTTGTAATTCAGTCATTCGAAATTTATTAGTTTCTTTCACAGTGTCTGCCACTTCTTCCGTATTGTCGTTTTTTCCGAAACGAGTCACATTAACTTGCACTAAATTTCCATCCTTGTCAAATATTCCTTGACTTAATCGTCTCTCCAACTCATCGACAGCAGCATTTGAAGGAGCACAAGCCAAAATGCGATGCTTACAAGAAGGTGAAGTTGCCTTCAATGCACTAATGATACTGACAATTGTACTGGTTTTTCCGGTTCCTGGAGGTCCCTGAATCAATAAAAATCCCTGTTTTTTCTGAAGAACTTTGCAAATTGCCTCCGCTTGTGATTCATTTATTTTATAAAGATTCATATATTTCGTCACCTCTTCTGTAGGAACAGGTGATGATGTCCAAGCTTCAGGTTGTAATATCAAATTACAAAATTTGAAGTATGGCATTGCCATCAATGCTGCATACTCTCGGGCCGTGGGTGTTAAACTAAAATATCAGGAATATTATTAATTATTATGACCATAATTTTTATGTATAATCTTTACAAAATATTTCTTATATACAAATAATAGTAACCTAAAAATTTTTTCCATAATCCACTTACTTCCCGGCCTTAATTCATGCCTCATATTAACAAGGTCTTGTTCAAAGCAACATCGCATCACAAATTTGTTAGGTGAAACATGGTTTATTAATGAAAGACATTTCTTTGTCGAAGAATTGATACTGTTTTTACTAGATTCACTAATTTTCCTAGAATGATTTTCATTGGGTTCTCTCAACACCATAAGATCATTTTCGTTTAAATACATCAAAGGTGAATCCGAGTACGCCGAAATTTCCACAAAATCATCAACAGAGGAACTACTTTCGATGAATATTTCATAAATGTTATTTTCATCTATTTCCTCTTTGTTTTGTATAAAGCTTTGCCATAACTCAAGAATTAATAGAGGTTCAAAAGTTTGTTGATATTCTGTCACAGACTTGAAGGTATCAGGTATTTGCTTATATACATCCTGCGAGACATTTGGTGGAACATTACCAGTGGCATCAATATTCCATGACAAAACCTTTTTGTGCAAACTTTTCATATTAGGTTTTAAACGTCGCTTAATATTTTCTTTTTCTTGGCGATGCTTTTGCTTTCGAAATTGTTCGATATCTTTAGTGACTACTTCGCTTATATCAAGTAGTTTAGCTTTTCGAGGAGCTTGATTTTCTAATTTTTTATTTGAACTTGAGATTTTCAATTCGTTATTTTGCACTTCTAAACTTTTTTTTGGGGCAGATTTTGATTTTTTATATTTTTCATCTTCGATTGCTAACTTTCTTGCTTCTTCCATCTTCGCTTTTTGTTCTTTAACATAAGCTTCCCGCATTTTTCTTATTGTCCCGACTTGTTTAGAAGATGTTTTATTGGATGAGATCGTTGATATTGGAGTTCTAGGAGGTAATTTTTTCGATGCTTCAGGTTTTCCATTTTTTGATATCGTTGATGGAGATTCAGTAATCAGGACGATTGGATTACCTCGCGAACTGTGAACTGGAAGAGCATCAACTCGAGATAATAATTTAAAAACAATATCATGACGTTCACCATGCAAGGCATTATGATATAAGCCATGATTTCCTGATTCTATAATTTTCAACTTTTCTTGCAAAGATTCCTCAAGAATTTCATTATGATTTCTAATTAATGTCAAGGCCATTCTCATTGATTCAAGTGCCAACATCTCAGGCATAGTAATTCTCTGAAAAGTGACAAGCAACCATTCCAAAACGTCCGTGAAAATATCTTTAAAGTTTGGATTATCCACCAAAGAAAAAGTAAATTCTGGAACCCATTCAAACAAATGTTTACATTGCTGTGGGTATTGTATAGCCACTTTCATGAAAGCTTCGCTTTTAAAAGCATCCCCTAATACAAGTTTTGGGGGCCGAAAAGAATATTCCCAATAATGAATTCTCAGTTGGTTTAAAAGAACCTCAAAACATTTACCAACTTCAATATAAGTGCTTCCTTGTTCAACTATTTCCATATAAGAATTAACTAAATTGCAAAAATCTGTAGTTTCATTACAAAATCCATATATAATAGAATCCAAGTCTAAACAGTTGAGAAGTTTCCTAACACCTTTCCAAAAAACTTGTAATTTCTTAGTAAATGGATATTCTGAATTATTTTTACCCATTTGACGAAGATATTGAATCAATTCATTCACGCAATCTTTATATGTATCGTAAGTATCCCGATTAATTATATTTTGAAAATTGTCCATACATTGCCATGCATTTTTTCGAATAAAATCATTTTCGTGAACTGATGCAATAATCATTCCAACTGGAAATTCTTGTTCAATTGATAATGACGCGTTCGTTAATGAATATACCTCAACAAAAAGAGAATTAATATTAGAAATCTTGAATAAACGATAATTTATTAACATTTCCAAAAATACGGCGTTCCGAGTTTTTTCAAATAATGATTTTTCTTTATAAATTTTTGAGGACATTGTGCCTTTAAGCTTATCTTTCAATTTTGTCAAAGTGAAAATAACTCTTTCCTGATCCCAAGAATCAATAACAGAAAATGTTTTATCAACATTATGCGTGTCCTTATATACAATTAAGTTTCTGAAAATAGAATGAATAAATTGAATTATCCTTGAAATAAATTCATATATTTGGGAATTTATTAAAAAATTTTGGATTTTATCACGTACCTTTTTCTTAATTTAGATTTTCGTAAATGATATGTCTTTATGCATTTAGCACAAATTGATAATTGATCAGCTAATATTTTTTTAAATTTTTCTACAGATTCGTCAGGTTCAATCAATGAAAATAATTCTAAAAGTTCGGTCGAAATATCTATAAATTCTTCGTTGCAAAACAAATGTTCTTGAAAACCGTCTTCGTAGAAAGCTAAAAAATAAGTGATACTATAGGAATAAAATTTTTGTGAAGAAATAGGATCCAAATCGTGCTTAAGAGTAAGTAGCTCGACAAGGTGTTTATATGAAAGTTGTATTCTATTATTTTCGCTCATTTCAAAAATCTATTGTAAGAACTTTAGAACGCAAAATTGATTCGATTTATTTGGATTTATATAATGATGCAACCAATAAGAAACGCGTTTTTAACTTTTGTATGGTGTATGTCACCTGATTAATAACATGATCTTTTTTTGTACAATAAGTTATAATCCTTTTAAATTAATGTAACTATTGCAATACTTTAAAATTTCAACTGATCTGTTATTCTTGTTATTCAACTTGTTAGAGCACTATTATGACAAGAAAATTGTTTCATCGCATTGAAAGTTTTAGTATGTGTTTATGAACATATTTATAGATATTTCTGTTTTTCAATATTTTTAAAAATAATTTCTTATAACTAATTTTATCAACTTAGATGATTAATTTAATAATAAATATCTGAAAAGAGGTATTACTTCAAATGATACTTTAATCCAAACTATATCTTTACCAAGCTACTAATAACTGTTAAAAAAAGATATGATTTTATTATAACATATTTGATGACAAAGCAAAGATTAATAATAATTAATATATATTAAAAATGA
The DNA here is from genome assembly GCA_910592015.1 of Diversispora eburnea. Classification (NCBI taxonomy): domain Eukaryota; kingdom Fungi; phylum Glomeromycota; class Glomeromycetes; order Diversisporales; family Diversisporaceae; genus Diversispora; species Diversispora eburnea. The sequence continues at coordinate 94,741 of CAJVPK010000003.1, read as the reverse complement.
TTTTATTATAACATATTAAACATATTTGATGACAAAGCAAAGATTAGTAATAATTAATATATATTAAAAAGGACTTGTATTTTAAATGTTTAACCTTCAAAATAAAATTAAAAAAAAAATTTGCTTATTACTATTAATTATTTCTTGTAATAAGAAAATAATAAATCTTTTTGTGATTAAAGCTTACACGACTGAAAGAAAAGATAAAATTTATTGGAAAATAGATCTTAAATAGACACAGCTTTAAACACTAGTCAAATACAAAAAAAATCGCTGTACCGAATGGTAATTTCTATATTATTATCCTATATAATAAATCGGCTCAAATTCAATACTATGATAAAAAATGTAAACCAAAAAAAAAAAAGTCTTTATCTCACAGAAAACCTGAATTTCTAGTTATATTTTCAATATTGAATTCATATTTGTTTTACATATAATGTGAATAATAGCCAGATTATGAGAGATATTATTATGCATCAGTAGAGAAATTCATAAATTTTCTTACTTATTGACTTATTATTTCATAAAAAATTATTTATTTATATTATTTTAAATTATTACTAACAATGCAATGTATTAAAAAAGTTATTATTTTATATAAACAATAATTATTATTCTACATTGTATTGTAAATATTTTTTTCAAAAATGCATTAAATAATTTACTGACTTAAATTTTGGTCTTCAATAAACTCTATTTCTTCATTATTCACAACACATTTCAATAATTTTTCAATAGTCTCAAAATATCCTGGTTGATTAATAGTATTTGCATGATGTCCATTTGGAAAATTTTTCCAGATTTTACCTCTTTGAGTATTTGTCAAATTATATAATTCTTTCATATGTTCTTTTGGTACTAATTTATCTTTATCACTTGATAAGAATAAAATTGGAATCCTGTGAATATTACATATTGATTTTTCAGATGGCCAGATTTGAGAACAGAAAAATGTAAAATAGCGAAGTGGTGAAAAAAATGTTGGAAGAAGTTTTGGCTAAATTTGTGATATAATTTGTGATAATTTGTAATTGTGAAATAAACTGAAAATAAGATAATTTGAAGAATCATTATAAATTATTATTCAAAGATATATATATATTGTGACTTACAATGCTAAGAAATGTATTTTCCACTATCATGGCATCAACCTAATAAATATTTTTGAAATTCAATACATAATTGCAGTATGTTAATATCCATAATTACTATAATTACTGTACCTTTTCTTCATTTTTTGACACCAAATCAATTGCCACAGCTCCTCCCAAAGATCTTCCATATATGATAAGTTTTGTGTCCTTTAATGCACTGTTTTTTTTAATGTAATCTAAACAGGTCTGAATATAAATAAATTTTATGATTCTTTTTTTTTTTTGACAAATAACAAAGGAAATAAAATTAAATAATGAATGAAGATTTTCCAATATACCTGAACATCAATTTTGATACCTTTTTCAGTTGGGCTACCTTCACTATGTCCATATCTATAAATAAATGAATAAAACCAATGAGCCAAAAATTATTATTAAATTATATTTATGAATTATATAATATAATATAAATACCCTCTGTAAGTAAGCAAAACAATATTACACTTGAAATCGTAATAAAATTTGGACACAATTATCGAACGTTGCCCCTATTTGTATAGAAAAAATATATAATATTTAAAATATATATAATGTATAATATATTAGTTATTTTGGCTTTTTATTAAGTCCAAATTTTTAAATTTTACTGAACTATATTTCCACGGTTTCCCTATTAATAAAAAAAATAAAGTAAATTGGTAAATTTAAAATTATAATACTCCTTCTTCTAATAAATTAATTAAATCGTATATACATACAGGCAAGGCTAAAATCGTTGGTCTTTGAGAAGCCTCTTCATCAGTAGAGCGTTTGCAAAAATAAGCCTTAATTTTGAAATTATCCTTGGTAATTAATGTTTCTTCTGTGAATGGAATTCCTTCTTGTGTAGGCTTTCATATTTTTTTAAAAAAAAAAGTATTAGAAATTGAAGTTTTATAATAACAAAATAGTATTAAAAGTTCTTACTAATTGTCTAGATTTTTTACGATATCCAATTGGATAAAGCAGTTCAGTTTGAAAGATATAAAGTAAAGTTCCTGAACCAAATAAAAATGCTGCACTGACAGCACTAACAATTATATAAATTGTCAATGGCATTCTTTTCCTTATTTCCCTTATTTCTTTCTACAAATGATTAAAATACCATTTTATCTGTAAATATTGATATTGATCTACAATATTAATAAACCAATAATAGAGTTACATTATTGCCATGTAATATACCTCAATTTAAAATTAGAAAATGGGCGATCAAAGAAACAATGCAACGCAACGTTCAAGATAGAGTTAAATAAATAACCTGTTATAATCCTAATCAGGAGTATTGTTATTAAATTGTCATTAGTTCAAGATCTAACTTATCCCTTAAACGGTGGTGACGTCACAAGTTACTAATAAATGCGGACAAATTTGCCGCAATTCACATGATTTACCGTTTAAGGGATAGATATATTTCCAAATGCTTTAGAAAATAATTTAATGAAGAAAATATCAATACCAAGCAGATTTAAAGTTCCTGAGTTCAGATAATTACATCTTTTTCACTTGTTCCTGCCTGCCTAAAAACCACACCACCATATAAGCCATTTTTTTCGATAAATATCTCATATTCACCCTTGCCTTGCCTTGATTATTTATTTTAATTAAAAAATAATTTACTATTACTATTTTAGATAATTTTTACGTATAATTAATAATAAAGAAAAAGAAAATAATAAAAATATACAATATTGCGAAAAGCACATTCAAACTTCATTTAACTCACCGTGGAAGAGAAAGAAAAGGAAAGACCTATAATATAAAGCCAAAAATTATTATCTAACTAATAAGATAAATATATTGAATTGTATATTTGATAAATTATATTGATCATATAATCTTATACAACTTTAATGTAATTTTTTGACTAATGGTCATTATAAAATATATTAACATTTTTTTATGTATTAATAGGTGTAAAAGTGACTGAATATCGATGAAGTTCTCGATTCTTTATAAATATATATTCGAATCCGCGGATCATATTGTTACGGATCGGATAAAATCCAAAAAATAAGATCCGAACGGATTCGGATCGGATAAATATCCAAAAAATAAATCCGACGGAGGGAGGGAAAGAGAAAGAGGGAGGGGAGAAAAAGGTAGAAAAAAAAATTTTTTTAATTCAAATCCATAAAAATTTAAAAATTTAAAAATATTCAAAATATTCAAAAATTCAAATATTTTTTATGGTCAAATATTTTATGGATTCGGATTTATCCGAATACAATAAAAATAGTATTTGGATCATATAAAATAAAGATTACAAATATTTTTTATGACGAAAAATAACTCCATAAAAATGTAGGATTTTGTTTCAAAGTTGAAACAAAAAACTCAAATGTCATAAATAATCATTTTGGCTCTGCGTTAAGGTACAGAACTTGTGCATAATTTGAATCCAAATTTCCAAAGAAATAAAACAAATGTAAACTTTATTATATGCAATCTTTTATGTAATTTACGCATCTATAGATTAAGTCATTTTAATATGCAATTACAAAACGAAAAATTATCAATTTAAATTTCATTTTCACTAATATCAATATTATTCCCAACCAATTTTGTTTCATTTTCTAAATAATACAAGTTCCATGCAACTGGTTTTTGCACATATCTTCCATTTTCCGCTTTACATCTATTACAATTACACTCAAACTTAAAAGTAACCAAAAGATTACCCTGACGTCGAAATTTGGATTGATTTTCGTCAATGTAGGAAAAAAATATTTCTTCACCTTTCTTTATTGCCTTGTTGCTAATAATAAACATACGAAAAGAATGTGTTCCTTTTTCTTTATAAACCATCCTCCATAATTTCATTGTGTGTTGATCATCAAAAATATAACTTTCAGATAATGCTTCAAAATGAATAGTATTTGGATCACAATTATGATTGAACATTGAGGAAAGAGAGAACAATGCTGCAGTTTCTGGTGATATTTCTGTATCATCATGTTTTGGAGGTCCTTCAAATGCATTAGGTTCAACGAGTGCCAAAATCGTGATAAAAACCCAAAAATCATATCTTAAGTCAAATAAGGAAATATTCAATACTTTTAAGATTTCTGTATAAGCGAATTCTATATCAGAACCAAAAATATTGTGATCATTGTAAATTCTTGGATGAGTTGAATTTCGACTAAGATGTTTGATCTCATCAATGTCTAAAGGACAAATATTTCTATTCTTTGCTATGGCAAATAATTTCAATGCAAATAAGACAAGTAAATTAATTCCATCCAAATCATTCTGTACATACTTAATTAGATTGTCAATATTTTTACCGCAAAGTTGTTGATGATATAAATTCATTGCAGAATTGTAACATTTACTGTCGCAAAAGAATTCTTTGCATTCTGAATTAAGACAAGGATATTTAACAGGATATTTTGAATCATTGGAAGATTCGGTGAGTTTGTGAAAACAAAAATCGCATCTAAATTGACTATAATCATGAACTGTAATAAATGGATCTTCTTCTAAGAGAATTTCCCCATCAGAGATATCCCGTTTGGTTACAATCCCTAATTCTTTGAGTTTATTATTGTTAATTTGATTATTATCTTCTTCATAAAATGAAACCTCCTTGATTTCTAATTTATTCTGACTTGCAAAATTAAGATTTTTTTGCATTTTTTCCAGGGATTCTTTTGATAATCGATTATATAACCGACAATCCCAAGGATAATTTCCTTTAAATTTATACCAACCACTTCCTTCGTTAGTGATTATAATTTTATCTTCATTAGCTTGTTCTCTGAGTACAGTCCTTTGAACATTTGCCAATTGAAGATAAATGTCACCTTTAATATTGCATAATTTTCGATCAGAATTAGAAACAATGGAATAAAATTGAAATTCTTTCAACAATAAATGATACGCTCTTCCAGCCAAGATCGGAATCCCTAATGCTGCCATAGCTTCAGCATAACGATAACGTGACTTGAATAATAATTTTTGTAATTCAACATCACTATTCAATTTATTAATATCAGATATGCATAATTCTTCAGCTTTTACTGTATCCACGAGAGCAAGTTCGGGCCAACCGCCTTTTAAACATGCTAAAGAACGGTTACACCACAAGATTGGATTTCGTGAATCTTTTATTAAAGCACGTGTATATTCTTTCCAAGCTTTAAGATAATTGTTTTGTTTAATGGCTTCATTTCCTTTGGTATGATGATCTTTATTTTGCATTTTTTTTTGAAGGATCGAAGGAAAGGAAGGTATTTAATGGAATGAGATGGTTAACAGATGATAATAGTTTCAATTTAGTTTCAAATTTGTTATAAGTATACTTTACTTTTAAATACTTTTAAATACTACTTTATGGAAAGAATATGACACATTTTTTCTGGACTTTCATTATAAAGCTTGAAATTTTTGTTCATTATACAATAATAACAATGGTAGAATTCACAATCATAATAAAGTTAATAAAGTTTAAATTTTCGTTTATTTTATTTTTTATGAAAAGTGTCGTGAGTCACGAATTTTAAACTTCATAAATTTCATAATAATTTTCTTAATTTACTTCTTACACATGATAATTTCCGAAAAATAAATACAGTATAGTATGAAACTCCTTCTATCCAAATGTGGGTAATTATAAGACATTTTATTTTATTTTAATTATTTAATGCATTAGTAGATTTGGACTTTGTCAATTTGGAGTTTAGAAAAGAGAAGACAATTGAGTACAAATATTTATCAGATAACTCTAAATTCCTTTAATATATTAATAATTTTAGATTCGGAATGAGTTTTTCTTTTAAAATGAAAATCGAAAGCTTTGTTTATTGATCGTATGATCATCGAATCGTTTCAAATATTTTTCACTCAAAAAAATAAAATAATAATACCTGCAGCGGAATAAAAATTACCGATTGTCTGATTTATTGTTTCGGCCAGTTACTGGTGCATATTCCAAAAATGAGTTTAAAGATCGATAATATAATAAATTTAGATTATTTTTCGTATTCTTTTCATTTTTGGATCGATATATAAAACACATCCCTTAAGTTAAAAAAATAATTTTATTTCTTACATTCTTTACATTTCTTATTTTATTTCTAATATTATTACATTTTTTATATCATAATTTATATCACATTCTTTTATTTCCTTTCCTTTACTCATTAATTTTTTTTTATATTATCCTCTATCGAAAATTTATAAATAATAGAATCAATTTAAAATAATAATAATCATTCATGCTGGTACATGTATTCATCACTTCTAAAATGACACGCTTCATATTTTCAACATTTTTAATAATTGTCACACTGTGTGTGCTCTTCTCGCCCTTCGTTATTGCATCCGATAAACCAAAAAATGATAATGATCTCAAAAAATGTGATTCGCTCTGGTGGAAAAACAGAAGTGAATATCTAAAATGGACAAAATCTTATTGCAAAAAATATAAAAGATCAACTCGTTTATGTGAAAAAAAGATAAAAAATATGTATCTCAGTGATTGGGGAAAATTGGAAGAACGAGAAAAGTCATATAAAAATAAATCTAAAAATAAAGATATTAAAATCGATATTTTGCACGATATTTGGTCGAAATGGGCAAGTTTTGCAAAATGTCGATGTGAATCTGTAAATTGGAAGATTAAGAATCCTGCTGGAGTATCTTTATGTTACCAAATTTCTTGGTTAGATAAAACTCGAGGAGATTTTGTTGGTGAATTCATTATTTTTAGAGATAAAAAATTGAACACATTAAAAAATTCTACATTTAATAAATTAATGTATAAAATGCCTTATTTAGTCAAAACTATAAAAACTTCTCAATGGAAGAATCAAGAAAAATTAGACAATTCTAGTTCAATTGAAAATATTTATATTTATAGTAAAATTCCAAATTATAAATCGATGGGTAATGTTGACATGACTAACATGACTAGTCCTTCGCAATATATGGTCGATGTTGGAAAAAATATTTTTTCTCTCGTCAAAGATAATGATGCTAAAATCTTATCGATCCCTAACTTTTTAATGAGTGAACTTGAACCAAATTATTCTGATTCTGAAGTATCTTCTGAGCTTACAAACACATTTTCTGTTCCTACTGCAAAAACAACAACTTCAAAGCCATCTTCTGCATCAACATCAAAATCATCATCATCAACACCAAAATCAACACCAACATCAACACCCACACCCACACCCACACCAACACCAACAACTTCTCCTTCACCTGATGTGTCCACCACCATTCCGACCTCTACTGACGCCACCACCACCTCCTCACCATCTCCTTCAAGCGATTCTCAAACCCAAAATCAAGAATCCAATGATGATGATGATAATGAAGACGAACTTCCTGGTATGAGTCTTGGAGCACTTCCAATTGGTTTAATAATATTTGCAAGTATAGTTGTCATTGGTCTCTTAATATATTTTTATTCAATCTTTGATAAGAGGAAATGGAGAAAAATATATCGCAGTCGACAAGAAAATCAATTTATAAATAGAAATAGATAAAAACTTTAAAAACTTCATTTTCTATATATATATATATATACTTCAATAGATACAGTAGATCTCGCATATATATTAGTCCAGATAAAATTCATTATTTATTTATTTTTTTTATTTCCCAAAATTTTTTTATATCATTTTTTTTTTTTTTATTCTTTCTCTTCTTACAAAAACAAAAAAAAAAGACAAAGGTTTAATTAAAATCCTTTTATAAATAATATTGTAAATTACTGCAACTCTAATCGATTCATAGCTATTTCTTGAGGGAGACTATATAATGATGGTCTTTTAATATATAAAAATCTTTTTGGCTTGATTGAATAATATAAATACAAAGTTTTCCTTTTTATTATTCAAAAATAAATAAAATTTTGGCAAGTTTTCATATCTTGCAATTAATTAAAATCCTTAAATCGAAATATTATAAATAAGAGACCAAGAAGATAAAAATAATTGTTTTAGAAAGTTCTTAGTTTTTCTGACAAATAAAATGAATTTTTATTATCACTAATTATAGCATCCTAAATATTTCAAAATTCATCAAAAACATTGCACATTTATCTTTTATCTTTGTTCAATTTCCCGAACCTTTTTCAATCTCCATTCACAATTCTCTACATATTCACAAATTCTTAATGGAAAATTTTTTAATCAAATTATTAAATATTATCCTACAGAAAACATCAAAATCATAAATACATAGTTTTTTTTTTTTTACTTACTGACATTTCCATGCCTCTTCAATTGGTACTCCTTCAGGTTCACGATCTCCTTTCCAATATATAATAGATCGTTTCAAATGTTTATCCAACATATCTTCCTCATATTCAAAATATAATGAACCTAAATCACTACCATCACCTTGATATTTATAATTCACTTCCAAAACATTATTTGACTTCCAAAAGAACCCAAAATAATTTTTTATGAATGCCATAAGTTTTCTCAAGGTATTTAATTTTTTAAAATTGCTAAAATATATTTTTATATATTTTGAAAATTTTTTTGAGAATGATTTATCCGCATCTAAATCTAGAACTTCAAAAATCCTTTCTTCTTCAATTGAGCTTTCTACTAAATTATCAAATAATTTTTTGTATAACATTATTTGATATTTTACTGATGATGGAACAGTAGATTTCTTTGGCCGAAAACATTTAGAACGAGTTTTGGTATCACATATTCTCCATTCCCAATCATTATTTTTTCGAATTCCCTGATTCGGAAACTTTTTTATTTGATCAATTATTCCAAACACAAATATATCAGATACAAAACCGAAAACTGGTAATTCTCTAGTTTCTCCAGTAGTTCTAAGAGCTTCGAGTCCAAAGAGAAGATTAAATAATCTTAAAATAAATCAACGGATAAGAAAAGACTTGAGAATAATAAATAATACAATAATAATAATAATAATAATAATAAATAATAATAAATAATAATAATAAACATAATACCTAATAAAACTTACTTAAGACCCCATAAATCTTCACTAGTTTCAATTGAAACTTTAACAAGATCATGTACTTCTAATTCAAGTTTCAAGTGTATATCCGAACCTGCTTTCATTTCAGTTGTCTCTGTTCGTCCACCAGCATGAAGTGAATAATGAAATTGCTGTTCACACCACGAAAGAGAAGAAATATCAGTAACATATAATGCTTTAAAGTCACGAAACTGTGCGTATGGTGAACTTATTTCTTTACTCATAGTTAAAAATGAATCATAATTTTTTAGTTATTGTATTAGCTATCGCGTAATATAGTCCTTCACGTGATGTTAGCTCGGGACCGACGATCGTTCGCCGATGAAGTCATCAAAAATTTTTGTGAAATTTCGGAAAAAAGTTTGAGAAGAATGCCTGAAAGAAAATTTATTAAGAGTATAACCGATTACAAAGAAAATGAATGGGAAAACAGGAAGTTCGAAACGAACCAATCAAAGCATTCTTTGAATCCGAACAACGATTGGAGTCCTTTGAATATACAAGAGGCGAAAATACCTGTCTACTTTCAAAAGAAAATATCCCCAATTTTTGATATTGATGAAATTGAAGGGTGGGGTGAACCTCCTCGAAATCCTATTTCTTGGAATGATTCTCACCAAGGTTATTGCAAAGAATTAATTGAAGAACAAAAGAAAACTACTTTTTGGGCTATACAAAATGGAGTTTGGGTTAACGTAAGTGAAGAGACGGAGACGAAGGTTTCGGAGAGAATCAGTAATAATATTCGAAATAACATCATAAAACGTGGTGAAATATGGGATAAAATTAAAAAACAAACAAGAAGTTATTATGACTTTAGAAATGAAGAGAATAGAAAAGCTGCCGATTTCATTTACGGTGATTGTATTAAATTTAAATATTTTTATTTATTATTTATATTTATTTTTATATATGTATATATATATTTATTTATATATATATATTTATTTATTTATTTATTTTATAAATATAGAAGGTTCTAAAGTACGCGTTGAACGGCATAAAGAAGAAGAGAATGATCTCATTAATTTCGATCTTTCTGACATTTCGGATTCAAAAAATTCTTCAGATGGAACAAATAAAACACATGAGACAACCGAAGTACATTTGAATAATCTTTTGCAAGAAGATCTTATAGACCTAAGAGACGAAAAAATTCAGAATACATTAAATTCTGAATATAATTCTGATATTAAGAAAGAAGGACCGATTAAAATAAAAGAACAAATTAAGGAAGAAGAGCTGATTAAAATAGAAGAACCAATTAAGAAAGTAGAACCAATTAAGGAAGAGCTGTTAATAGATTTAGATTTCGATACTAGTGTAACAGATGCTCCCAGTTATAATTCAATTTTCCCAAACAGCAAGGAATTGAATGATATTTTTTCTCTGATGCCTAAGAGTTCCGTAATTGAGAATAAAGATTTACTTTTATTCGATAATGAAGATTCAGATCCAGCCAAATCATTCTCAATTTCAAATTCAAAGAGTTCAAAGGATTTTCGATTTACTATTGAGACAAAAGAATTTGGGTTCCAAGTAATTATTGTAAAACCGGTAAATACTTTATTAATGTTAATTCATTTTTTTTTTATTTTCATATATTTGTGCTAATACTCTTTTCTTTTTTTGATTTATAAGGATGATAACCTCGACATTGTTCTGAAAAAATTTTGTCAAAAATGGAAAATGGAAGGACATATTGATTCTATTAGAAATCTCATGCAACTACATGTCAAACGCGAAAAAGGACGATCCAAAAAGAAAAGGTCTAATCATCCGAAGATTCAAAATTAACAGTTTTTTTTTTTTTTTTGAGAAATTTATCCTTATCTTCTCATTTCTCTTTTCTTATAATCCATCATTCTCTTTAAATTTTTCTAATATGTAATTTTTATTATTGGCTTCAATAACTCTTAAAAGTGCACTCAATGTCAAATTCTATTTGATAATCCAAAACGTCTTGTTTAAAAATTCTCGAAAAAAGATAAAATAAATATTTTATATAAAATTAAAATTATAACTTGAAAAAAAAAAAAAAATAGATTTTTGATATAGGAAATGATTTTCTAAAATCATTTTGTCTATAAGAAAGCTATGTAAATTATACGTGACCCCGTTTTGTAGTATTAAAGAAAGTTTTAATTACAAAAACTTGCACCGCAGCCATACCAACAATCACCGCACTTTCTAATATGGCAAACCAGAAAATTCTATTCTCGGTACTTTTGACGGTGGAGAAATTTCTGTTTTCTCTTGTTCTGAAATATTTTTGGGTTCTTGATACAGTACTCAAACTGCTACTAAGTCTTAAACAACTTTCTTCCATGCTACTTGTTTGATCAGGAGTAATTCCTTTTGATGGTGGTAATTCGGCACGAGGTTCATTTTCAATCGAAATTTCAAAATCGACGAGTTTTTCGGCAAATGTTGACATATCATTTGAAAAACAGAAAGAATATTCTCCAACATAATTTGCCGTAAACACAAAATCTCCTTGACGTTCACGATCACCAGAAATCACATGCTTACCGCGTGGATCTGTTACAATATAGTCAATATCAAAGGAACCACCAGTTTGTACCTGGAAAAACGTAAAAATAAATAGATATATAATTAATAAACCACTAAAGAATAACTTTCAAGATGCTTTATATTGACCAAGAACAGTGTAAATACTGTAAAGTATTAAAATTTCGAGTTGATTTCCTAAAGGATCCCTACTATTTAACTCAATTTTATATAGATGTCATCCTAAATCTAAAGACTTACCGCAAAATAAAAGGCAACTTTTTCTCCGGGTTTGTCTGCCCATGCATAAAAACAGGCTCTTTCATTAGCAGCAACATTATAAGTTAAGGAAGTTCCCTCTAAACTCCTAGGGAATATAATAAGACAAAATGCACATATAATACATAGCAGTAAAGACTTTGATTTATCCATGTCTTTGAATATCAATATTTATAAAAGAAATTAATCTTTAGTAAATCATTTTATACTTTTAATTGGACAATACGATATCATAAGACATTCATGTGAAATTTCTGAAGATCTCCGTAATACAAAATTTTGATTTCGTCGAAGAAATATTGAACACGTCAATATTAATAAGATGGTCAATTTTATATATATTTTTTTCCTCAAATAATAGTACGCATTGATAATATTGATAAATTGATAATATTGTATAACGTAAAGGAAGTTTACATACTTGGCAGTAAGCGACCCCAAAAAAAAAAATTCTATTTACACATTTTAGTTAATAATTGATTTTAAAGGGTAGTCACATGGAAGAGATTGTATAAAGTTTCACTAAACACAAAACTACACTTTTCTTATCTCGTAGATCTGTGATTTATTCGGTTTTTTGGGGGTGAATAAATCTTTAAAATCTTATGATAATTTTTCCATTTTAATTCAAATTGTGATCTTTCAGTTTCAAATTTAGGGTCCGCATTCCTCCGCAAAAAAAAATTAAAGATTTTCCTTTTTAGATGTTCATTATCACGTGTTTTATTTTTTAATTATAAATTCGCGGCGTCCAGGTACTGGCTCTTGAATATCTGTGTCAAAATCTTGTTATTTTGAGCATTAATTATAGAATTTTTATATTTTATCGTTTATTACTTACTTTTTATTGATATATTTAAAAGTTTAAAAGTTTTCAAGTTTTCAAAACAAATAAAACAAAATAAAACAAATAAATTAATAGAAAATGTATAACAATAAACGAAAGAGATATGATAATGATAATGATAAATTAAATAATAAATTAGTTTCAAATTCTGGTTCATCCGGGGATGCTTCTGAAGAAGATAATAATACCCCGCTTACACCCTCTTCTCCGAATTCTTCCAATAAATTTTATACAAACAATGATAGTGAAATTTTGCCAACAAAACGGCCAAAAGTTAAGGATAATGATGATAATGACGATGAAATTACAAGTTCACCTACTTCATTATTTTCACCAAATATAAGTGACGCAGATATTACTGAAATAGAGAAAAATATAATACAACTTTCAGAACAATATTCATTTAAAATCAATCCACCACCTACTGATAGACCGGTTCGCATATATTGCGATGGTATATATGATTTATTTCATTTTGGTCATGCTAAGTCACTAAGGCAGGCCAAAAATTCTTTCCCTAATGTTACCTTATTAGTCGGTGGTATGTTATTCTTAAATAAATTCATTGAATTTTTAATGTTAGTATTATAATGATATTTATGAAATTTTTTTTCTTTAAAATAAAAGTGTGTGACGACGAAACAACCCACAAAAAAAAAGGGAAAACCGTCCTCAATGAGTACGAACGGGCAGAATCCCTGCGACATTGTAAGTGGGTTGATGAGGTTATAGAGCACGCGCCGTGGACTATAGATCAAGAGTTTCTTAATCTTCATCGTGTACGTCAATATTATATAATATATATATATATATATTTTTTAATCAATTAATTTATCCTAAAAATTCAAATATTTTATTTGATATTTATTAAAATTAGATCGACTATGTCGCGCACGATGACATCCCCTATGCTTCGGAAGATTGTTCGGATGTATATGCGTTCGTCAAATCGCAAGGTAAATTCCTCCCCACACAGCGTACGGAAGGTGTATCAACGTCTGATCTTATAACTCGTATAGTACGAGATTATGATCAGTACGTCCGAAGGAACCTGGAACGAGGTGTCTCCGCTAAAGAATTGAATATTGGATTCTTGAAAGTAAATATGAACTATTATAATTTTATTATGATTTATCATGACTTATATATAATTTATTGTTGACTTATATAATAAAATGGATAAAATATTTATTTTAGGAAAAAGAGATCCATATGAAAAAGTCCATATCAGATATTAAAACTTCAATTCATCAAAACTGGCACGGAACCAGAGTTGAGTTGAGCAATAATTTTTCAGAATTGAAACATGATTTGGCCCAAACCTTTACGGAGTGGGAGGAGAGAAGTCAGGAATTTGTAAGGGGGTTTGCCGGAAAATTTGGTGCGGAAAGTGTTGTGGTATGTGAACATTTTGAATTTTGTATTTTCTATCTTTAATTATTATTTTAATTATTTTAATAATTTAATTTCAAATCTTTTTTAAATTAGGATAAAATTTTTCGGCGTCGATCGCGTGGGACGTTAGCTAGTGGATCGGAAATTACTGAAGAAGAATCAAATAGAAATGGTTCATCGGAAGAAGATCCATTGCTACGTTCAAGAAGTGTTTCCCCTGTAAGAAGGGTTATCGACTTTATTAAAAGGGATAACAAGGAACAGAGGAATCAGCAGCAGCAGCAACAACAACAACAATAATAATCAAAAAATCTAATAATTTGTATAATTTGTATATAAATTTTTATTTTAATTGGGATTTTAGATTCCCTCTAGTAAAAAAAAAATCTAGTAAACATCTAGTAAATCTTTAGTAAATCTTTAGTAAATCTTTGGTAATTACTAGCAAATCTTTGGTAATTACTAGCAAATCTCTCTAAATCTCGCTAGTAAATCTATAAAATAATATTGATAATATTTATTAAAGAATGATTGTTTTAGGAATTCATTTATCTGAATTTTGTATTTTTGTATTTTTGTATTTTCTATATTCATCATTGTGTCATTTATTTGCCCCAATTTTTTCATCATTTTTTTTCTTTTTTCACATGAAGCGATGTCACTATTCGCAAATTTACTGGATTAAAATAAGCTTAATCTATTAAACCTAATCTTTGTGAAACCAAAATTCGATAAAAATTACAAATTTGAAAATAGTTTTTATTTTTCTTTGAATTATATATATCAGGGTCATGATATAATTTTTCCTTTGAAAGTACCTCTTTTTTTTTTTTTTTTTTTTTTTTTTTTCTCTCTTATTTATGTTAAAAATAATCATATACATTCAAAATCTTATCAAACAAATAATATCTTAATTATGGCATTATTTGATAAATTTTTCATGAAAATTTCCGTTCATATAGGTGGTGTTGCTTTGGATCACTTAAAAGTAGTTTTTACATTAATACTCACTTATCCATTAGCTTTAATATATAAAAATCTTATAATTTCAAATAATCAAAGTTTTAAACATTTATTTTCGATTTCCTATGCGATCTTTGTATTTTTTGCTATCTTTGATTTAACTGAAGCATTTTATGGAATGCTACTTAGCTCCCTTTTGACATATGTAATAATGTATAATGTCAAAGGTGTTTGGGGACCAAGAATAGTGTTTTTATGTGTATTGGGACAACTTAGTTTTAGGTAAATTTGATAAATTTTTTGATTTCTTGATCCCGAATGATATTAGTTTATTAGAATATTTTGGGTCTAATGTTTAATGTCAATTAAGGATCATATCATTTTTCTTCTTCTAAAATAGTCATATATCTCGACAATATGAAGATTCATCAGATAAATTTGATTCGACTGGACCTCTAATGGTTTTGGTCATAAAGTTAACTTCTTTCGCATTTAGTGTTTATGATGGACGAAGACCGAGTCATGTTTGTGTCTTTGATTTAAAGTTATTTTTATTATCCCTTTTTATTCTTTATTATAACATTTATTTTATAACTTTTAAATCTGCAGGAATTATCTCCGGATCAAAAACTTAATTCGATTCAAGTTATGCCTTCAATACTTGAATTTTTAGGTTATGTATACTTCTTTGGTGGATTTATGATCGGTCCAGCTTTTAATTTCATGGAATATCGACAATTTGTTAATCTGGAAATGTTTAGAATTGAATCCGAATGTTTAATTAATGGTGATATTAAACATTTACAGCCACAAAAATCTATCAATGGTATCAACAATAATAATAATATTATTATCAAGGGTGAAGAAAATATTCAAACAAATGTTCAAACAAATGTTCAAACAAATGTTCAAGCGAATATTCAAACAAATAATATTCAAACAAATAATATTCAAACAAATAATATTCAAACAAATAATATTCAAACAAATATTCAAACAAATATTCAAACATTTGCTTATAAAAAAAATGATGATGAAATAATTTCGAAAATTCCAAAATATTATTTTCCAAATGGATTTATTCCTGCGATGAGCAAATTTTTAAATGGATTATTTTGTATTGCATGCATGATCTCGATTGGTAATAAATATTCATTCGATTGGACTTTAAGTGAAGAATTCAAATCGATCTCATTTTTGGATCGGTAATTATACTAAACTAATTATATTAATTTATATTAATTATATTAATTTATATTAATTATAATTAATTTATATTAATTATTTTAATTTACATGGTAAATATTAAATGGATGGTAATTTAATATATTATTTTTAGGTTTTTATACATACAAATGGCAGCCCTTTGTGCACGTTTTAAATATTACATTGTTTGGTTAATAGCAGAAGGAGCTTGCATTCTTTCAGGATTAGGGTTTAATGGTTATGATGAAAAAGGATGCATAAAATGGTAATAAATTTTATTTAAATAGATATAGATATAGATATATATATATATATCTTAGCTTCATTCATTAATAATAATTTCAATTTTTTTATTGATAATTTCTTCATTAATTAAAAGGGATCGTGTAACAAATATTGAAATTGTTGCATACGAATTAGCTGATAACATTAGATCCTTGTTAGAAACTTGGAATAAGAAAACAAATCAATGGCTAAAGAATTATGTATATCTTAGATTAACTCCACTAGGAAAAAAACCAACTTTTTTTTCGACTTTTACTACTTTCGTAACAAGTGCTATATGGCATGGATTTTATCCTGGATATTACTGTAAATATTATTTATATTATTATTTATATTATTTATATTATTAATATTATTATTTATATCATTTATATTATTTGATAATTTTTTTAATCGATTCGAAATTTTAAAATTTTTAATTAAAAAATAGTGACGTTTGTTTCCGGAGCTTTTGTCCAAAGCCTTCATCGAAGTAAGTTTCAAATTTCATTCATTATTATATTATATATATCACATAACTTTTTTTTTTAATTTTAATTTTAATTTTAATTTTTTTTGTTATTTTCATTAAAGAACTTCGTCGTCACGTTCGTCCAATTGTCTTAACACCAAGATTCGCCCACCTAAAATTTTTATATGATTTCTTAGGGTGGCTGGCCACTCAATCAATTATAAATTATTTGGTTATTCCATTTAATTTACTTACATTGAAAAATTCACTTTATGTATGGAGTAATTTATACTTTTGTGGACATTTGGCAATTCTTTTCTCCCATATTGCTTTCTTTCTGGGCGCAGGAATAGTTTGTAAAAAAATTGTTTCAGTTGGTGGCGGTTCTGTTGAAACAGAGGAAGTTATGGTGAAAAAGAAGAAAATTTTTATTAGTAAACATTAAATTCTTTCAAACTTAATCATATTCACTACCATTTAAATATTCAAGATTTATTTTGTAATAAAAAAAAACAAAATAATAAATAATAATAATAAATAAAAGAAATAAAAAAAAACGATTTAGTAAAATCTGTTTAATTACATTGAATTATAAATTAAATATACATGATATATTTTATATCAACTATTTCCTCAGTTCTATATATTTTGATAAATACCAATGTGAATTTTTGATTCGACCAAGGTAAAGGAATTGATAGAGTTGGTGTATAATAAATCATATTCCACATTATTTTTTCATCATACTAAAAATTAACTTGCAATTGGTCTATCTTTCCAATGTAATCATTAAGGGTCAATAAATGTGTCATAATGATTATCTCGCGACATTAGGGAGTGTTATTCCGAAATACGCGAGAAATCAAATGGAAAATTTTTTATACTCACAATAAAATAAAATCACATGATCGTTATTAATATGATGAACAAATTTTCACACGTGTAGATCATTACGATTAAATTTTCAATTTCGTTCATTTCATATGATTTTTATGATTTAAAGGATGATAGACTTTATCTAGTCCCCCTAATGACAATAATTTTTAAATAAAAAAATTTCACTTAAATATATTATTTATTTTATTTAACAAATTACCTTTATGTAAAAAAAAAAAAATGAATTCTTTCAGGGTAAAACATAATAATATATTCTCTTTCATTTTAACAGTAACCCTGGTTCTTATTGTCAGTTGTATAGTTCTTTCCAAAGCTTCAGAAAATCCAGTTCAAAAGAATGATAGTTTAGGATCTAATACTGATAATATTAATAATACCAATAATATTAATAATAAGGATAATGACACCAATTCCGAAGAAAACCCTTTAAAATTTATTATTGTCTTTTTCACGATTCTTTGGAGTATTGTCATAACACTTTATTGGATAATTACTATGATATTTACCCCATTTATTTGGATTTCAAAGATTCTTTTCAATGCATTTATTTATAACCCTTACATGGCCATAAAAACCGTTTTTTATTTCTTTTCCCCGCTATTTATATTTTGCTCTGTGGCATTGGCTCTTGGAATTTGTGTTGGAGGTACAGCGGGATGGTTCTCTGAATTGATTGTTGGGGTGTTGACCGCTCCGAATAATATTGAAATAATGTCAAGTGAAATTGAAAATAGCAAACGTATGGCAAAATTAAAAAAGCGAGCTGCTGCTCTCGCTAATCTAAAAGCTAAGAACGGAGGAAGACTTCCTGAATTTTATCGACACAATATGTTACCGAAAAGAGATGGATCAATGGAAGAATATGGAAATGATTATAATAATAGTAATAATAATAATAATAATGAATTTTCAGCTGCAGGAGTGGGAAAGTAATTGGAAAATTTTTGAGCATAAAACATAAAATAAGATTTTTTTTTTTTTAATATTATTTTACAATAAATTTTATTTATAATTTTAACAAATTTAACGAAAAATTTTTTATATGAATTATATATATATGTATATGTATATTTCACTACACCAAAATCGCTCCACCTAATATAATTATTGGACTTAGTGAAGTAAATGAAGTGAACCATATATTATATTTCATTTTCTGAAGTAATTGATCTAATAAATCTGGTGGTGACTCTGTTAATCCTGGTTTGTAATAACCAGAAATTTTCCATCCTGTTCTTTTCGTAAAGTCGCGCCGGAACACGACATACCGAATGAACTCGCATGAATTTATATTTCCTATCTGTTTGCCATACTTATCGAATCTTATAAGTTTCTAAGTCAATTTTAAGATTTGATTTTTTTTTTTTAGATTTAAATTTTGAAAGAAAGAATTTTAAATAAAAATACGTAGTACAACTAAAAACAGTTTACTTCTTTTGTATGGAATTTCAACATCACTTGTGCAGAGGAAAATTGTTCATATTGACTTATCTGGACAAATTCATACTTCTTTAATGGTTTCACCTCTTCGATGGTATAATAAGTCTTTGTGTTATTCTTCCTAGACTTTAATGCAAATTTAAGATTCTTTGATCCCGTATTGAATTAATAAAAATAGAAAAAAAAATCATTTTGAAAAATATTCAATAAAAATGTCAAAGATAATTTACATTATACATTGGAGTAGTTACGAGACTTTTAATTGCTTCCAAATTTCCTCTAAATATTTAAATTCAAAAAATATTTCGAAATAGGAAAATATCTTTAATTTATAAAAGCAATTACAATTAAAAGTTAAATCTTACTGAGCAAAATGTTCATTCATTTCTTTATACATCTCAAAGGCTTTATTTTTTTTAAATTGACCTATATTGTGTTCTTCATTTTTATATGGACACTCGCCTTGAGCGCGATATACCTGAATCCAACTAAAATAAAAAATAAAAAAATAAAAAATAAAAAATAAAAATAAAAAATAAAAAAATAAAAAATAAAAAATAAAAAAATAAAAAATAAAAATAAAAAATAAAAAAATAAAAAATAAAAAATAAAAAAAAAAAACAAAAGGATTATGTTGATGGAATGATAAATATGGTTATACCTATACGTTTTTTTTATGAAATTTTTCCAATCTATAGTTCGCGTAGGCCATTTTCTAGGAAAAATATAAGGATCTTATAATTTTGGAAAAAAAAAAATCAATAAAAAATTAAAGTAATTGAATGGTAATTATTTGAAATGATGATAAAAGATTATATTTTTAATAACCAACCGCTAAGAGAAATGTCGAAATTGATTTGTGAATCAAAATCTTCAGAAGTGCTGGCATAATTTCGAGTAATTAGGGATTTAAAATATAAATGAGAATATTTAGAATTTCTAAAGTAAAATTGTCTGTAAATTGGTTTGTTTAAAAACATTTAAAATAAAATTCATTCGTTACGATAAAAAAAAAAAATTATTACTTTTTATAGATCACTAAATTTATTCCTACTGGCTTGAACCATCTAGACAAAGCACGTGTCTTTTTGATTATATTCACAAAAAAAAAGAAAAAAACATACAATTTTTTTAATGAATGTCACTTTTTTTAGTTCATATGATTCTTTGAAATTCTCTTTTTCAAGTGTGTGAGAGGATTAAATACAAAAAAATTTTTTTAATAATATTTTCTTTATAGAATTCACCAAATGAAAAAGAAGCCCATTACGTATTCCAACGTGACTCCCTAGAGGAAATTAAAGTTTGGATTTTTTAGATAATCTCTGCAACTTTAAATTTTATTCATTAATGCAGTAATGCAAAATGTGGGCATCAAAATTTAAATTTTTTACTAAAAATAGAAAATAAAAAAATTAGAGTAATTTTCAATATTTAAAATAATTATTTATATATATAATTTACAAAATATTTATTGATTATTATCACTTTTTGAAAAACATATATTTAAAATTACCAAAAATAAGTTATACCACAAAGTGTTGTAATTGTAATACCAAAAATTCAAAAAAAAAAAATTCATATAATAAATTGGAATCAAATTTCAGGGGTTTTAATTTTACAAAAATATTTATGTTATGTATAAAATGCCATTTATATCAAAAATTTTTTAGTAATTGATATTGTTTGTAGTACCTCCAAAGTGAAAAAAAGAAAATAAACAAAAATAAACATTAGAAATAAAGAAATAATGAAAAAAAAGGAAAGAGAAAGATAAACCTTAATGATATTGGTGCAATTATAGTTCAATTGAAAAAAAAAAAAGTTAGATATGATGATATAAAACTACATTATATGCACATCGTGATGCAATCTAGGTAAAACATGTGAAAGTAAAAATAGAATATGTAAAGAGTCAAATTTTGTTGACTAAAGCATGTTAATAACTAGAATAAAACCAATAAAAAAAACCAATAAAAAAGAAAAATCATTAAAATCAATTAAAGTTAAAGAATAATTAACATCCACATCCTTCGTATCTAGCTGTTTCGCTATCGATTTTGATTGGGTCTGGTAAATCATTGTAACTAATGCGGAAAAGAAAAAGATTAAAAATATAATTGCTGTAATTTAACAATATGACAATATGATAATAAAGAACTTACAAATCTTGATCAGTTTCTTGCTGTAAAGCATTTTTTGCGATAGTTTGGAATGCCTGTTCAACATTAATCGCTTCTTTCGCACTGGTTTCAAAATATGGAATATTGCCTTTGGATTGACACCAAGTCATGGCACGTTTTTGAGATACCTAATAAAAAATTTTTTTTTTTTTTTTTTTAAAAAAAAGAAGAGATTATAAAAATTAAAGATCATCTTGCATAAAGATCATATGAAATTAAAGATTAAATGAATGACAAAATTAAATAATAATAGATACCATTCTTTTCGATTCTTCCATATCGATCTTATTACCCAAGACAACGAATGGAAAATTTTCGGGGTCTCGTGGAGATGCTTGAATTAGAAATTCATCTCTCCAGCTATCCAATGTCTCAAAACTTTTGGCATTGTTTACATCATAGACCAGAACGCAACAATCAGCTCCACGATAAAAAGCAACACCTAAAGATTGAAACCGTTCTTGACCAGCCGTATCCCAAATCTTTGAATAATAAAGTTTATTTTTTATTCCATTATGGAAATGAATTAAAGAAATTAAAAAAAAATTTTATTTTTAAGAAAAAGAAAAAAAACCTAAAAGTGGCATTAATTAACAAACCTGCATTGTCACAAGACGATCATCTACCATGACTTCTTTGGTCAAAAAATCGGCACCAATAGTGGCTTTATATTGGTTACTGAACTTTTTATTAACATATTGATTCATTAACGATGTTTTACCAACACTATTCAAAATACAAAAAAAAAAAAATAATAATAAATAACAATTAAAAAAGTTTTACATATGCACATATGTAAAATGGATAATGGAATCCTGTCAGCATGACCCTGATTTATTCATTTAGACAATTTGTGGTATTTTTCTAAGACCTTCTAGAAGTAACAGAGAAGTAATAGTGTTTGCCAGATCTAAAGACTAAACAAAGGGCTGAGGAATATTTTAACTATATATCAAAAGAAAACAATTCGGTCTTCATCGAACCATAAAATTTTAAACTTACCCACTATCACCTAGAATAATAACCTATTAAAAAATAAAAACAATTTTTAACTTTTTTTTTCATAAAATTTCATAAAAAAAAAAAAACACGAATGAAAAATGAAGACACGGAAAGATTGTTGTGAATATATATTATATATGATCCTATCACAACAGTACATACCTTTAAAAGAACCTTCTTACGGGAAGCCATTTGAAAATGTAATTATTTATATGACTAAAACAAAAATTAATCGTAAAAGGTATAAATATATATATATGTTCAAAATTTTCAGGTTAGACAAGAGTCCACGATATATTTAAGTAAGACACGAGGTTTTTTTAATATTTTAGATAGATATAAAATAGATAAAAGTTATGCAGAGTACAGATAGAAAGGGCTATTAAAAACGGCTGAATTGCTTGTGAAACCAGGAGAACGAAGAATGTAAGATGCTGCGTTGGATATTAATGAACATGGGGGTGTCAATGACATCACAGCCAGAGTACAATATGACTTTATTTTTCACGCCTTCCCGCAGCAATGTTTTATTGTGTCATTATACATTTCTTTTTATGTAAAATATTGGTCGATTAAAACAATTGAAATTCTCGAACGATTATTTTTTTTTTTTTTGAGATTATCGAGATTTTTTTGTAGTTAAATTTATTAGAAAATAGATTAAATAAATTAAAAATAAGATTAAATAAAGGTAGGTAATTATACATAATTCTAAATAATATTTTCTGGTTTTTAATAATTATTATAATTATTATTACGTTCTTGGAAGTACTTTCGGTTCCCAAGCTATAATTTTTGGTGCAGTTGTATTATAAGTCTTAAAAGCTTTGGGAGTACCTGTGAAATTTTCAGTATGTTCTTGAAGGTATTTTAAAGATATCGGTGGATTTACTGTTGGCGGTTCATCTATTATTTTATGTACCCAACCGTGCCTATTCAATATTTTGTGAATAAAAAATGGGAAAACGGGAAAAATATTAAAAAGGTTAAATATGTCAAGAAAAGAAGTAAATTTATGCATAAATAAATAAATAATGAAATAAAATATATTACCATTCTGATGGTATTTGACTAGAATCCGAATGATAATGAGCATATTCTACCCATCGATCTCGACCTGTAGTGTATATTCGATTAGTACGTTTTTTTTTTGTAATTGCTAATTCTATTTTTATTTTTTTTTTAAATTATGTACATACCACAAACCTCTTCTTTATTTTCGAAATACTTATTACCAAACTTGTCAACACCAACAAGTGTACCAGTTTTGACTTCACCAATGGTTAACATTTGTTTAAAAGCTGATCTAGGACCAACCTTAAATATATTTTTGACCAAGCGTGGTATAGAACTCATCCTTGAATAAAAATAAAAATTTAAACAACTTTTTTAACGTTGCCAAATTTATCATGATTGGCTATTTAATTTCCAAGCCACATGTATGATTAACATGTTATATGTTCGAATTTCATTCAAAAAAAAAAAAAAGTTAAATTTAAAGTCTAAACTATTAAATCTATATAGTGGGAAAAAATGGTTATAGAAAGGAAACGTTATGCTATTGGAATTATTCTCCTATTCGTTGTTGTCATTATATGGGTTAGCTCTTCATTTTTAACAAAAGTAAGCTAACTTAAATAACTTTATGTATTTTTTTGAGAATATTTATCATTTTATTGTCCATTAATATTATAATTTTTTACATATTTTGAAGCACATTTTTTCACAAAAAGAGTACAACAAACCATTTGCTATAACATATTTGAATACTGCGTCCTTTTCATTGTATTTATTAGCATTTATTTTTAGTAAAAAACGTCCTGTGGATAAACAAAGGTATATAACTCAATAATGATTTCTTGAACGATATTTTTTATTTATATATACGCGAATGGTTGATGAATTAATTTTCTTTTCAGAATATTAGAATTTAACCACGCGTTATATGATACGAATTCTCAATTATCAAATGATTCAAATGATTCAATAAGTAATCATTCTATAAAATCTGACGATGGTATGATAAATGTAAGTTATTGAAACCTTTTTCATTTATGTTTTTTTTTTTATGTTTCAAACAAATTTTTTTTTTTTTTTACATTATTTAAATTTAAATTATTATTGATAGGAAACGGAAGCTCCCGAAGTTGGCAATTCTGGCAATTATAATTTATATTCCACACCACAAAGTAGTACATTCGCTTTAGGATTAAATAATGACGATAATTCCTTTTTTATGCGTTCACCTCGTCCAACTGAAGATTATTCTTCTATTGATCCTCATGATTTACTCTCAAACGTTCGCGTTGAAGAAAAGTTGAAAACGCATGAGGCAAGAACGCAAATCTTATTGTAATTTTGAGAATCAATGATTTACTTAATGTTTTATACTTCTCTACATACATACATACATACATACATATATATATATATATAGGTCGCTAAATTAGGGTTTAAATTTTGTATGTTATGGTTTGCAGGTAAAAAAATTTTGAAATTTTTCAATTTTGTTATATTTTCATACAAGAGAAATTAATTAAAATTATTTTTTTTAATAATAATAGCCAATTGGTGCAGTAATGCATCTCTTGCATATACAACTGTTGCAAGTAGTACAATTTTAGCTTCTACTTCAGGTTATTATTTTATTTCCTAATATTATGTAAGTATTTAATGTAATATTTAATGTAATTATTTAATGATTTTTATTTATTTCTTATTAAGGGTTCTTCACTTTGGGAATCGGATCTCTAGCTGGAGTTGAGAAATTTACATATGTTAAATTATTAGCTGTCTTTGTTAGGTAAAATATTTTTTTAAATATTTTAATTAAATCTTTTTTAAATCTTTTTAATTAAATATTTTTTTAATAATTTATTTTAGTGTCATTGGAGTTTCCTTAATTTCTATTGAAAGACCTGATGAAGGTCAGGATAATCCCGTTGATCCCTTTTTTGGTGATTTTCTGGCAATTCTTAGTGCATTGTTTTATGGATCTTATTCGGTTTTTTTAAAAATTCGAATACAACGTGAATCTCGGGTCAATATGCCCTTATTTTTTGGATTTGTTGGATTATTTAATGTTTTTTTATTGTGGCCTCTTTTTATATTGTTACATCTTTGTGGTTTTGAATATTTTCAACTTCCATCTAATGGTGAAATTTGGGTTATGATCGCAATTAACGCTTTAGTGGGAACATTTCTTTCAGATTATTTATGGTTATTGTCTATACTTATGACTACTCCATTAGTTGTAACATTAGGATTATCATTGACAATACCATTAGCGTTAATTGGTGATGTTTTTTTCGAAGGAGTTCTATTGAAAACGGGATATTTAATTGGTGCATTGTTAGTTGTGAGTGGATTTCTTGGAGTAAATTTTGAGACTTTGAAAGATGGATATAAATTTAAATCATTAATGAATGAAGATAATATAGGTCAAGATTCTAGACAAGATTCAAGATGTTAAATTTATTATCTCTTTTAAATTTATTATTGTTATTATTATTATTATTATTATTATTTGTTGTAAGTATTTTTTGATAAATATAGATTGTTTATTTAATAGACTTTTTTTTTGGAAATTTATTTATTATTCTTTGACTTATTCTTCGATTTGTTCTTTGTACATTATTTAAATTTTTTTTTTTATTCATTTGTCAATAAAACCAATTTAATTACTTTTTTAAATATAATAATATAATAATAATAATAATAATAAATGTTTATATACAAAACCAATAAAATATTTATTATTCAAATAAGCACACAATTTATACAGTTTATACAATTTATACAATTAATATTATATTTGAAAATAACATCAATTTACTTTACATTTATTTATTTGTATTTGTTTAGCCGTGTGATATTTGAAGTTAGAAACAATTGATTTTTTTTTTTTTGACTTCCAATATGTACAAAAGAATTCATATCACATTATCTTACCGAAGCGTGATTTTAATCTCGAAAAAATCGTGCATAATATTCATTAATACTTGTAAATGGATCCTTATAATGATGCATCATTCCTGCTCCCGGAATTTCATATGGATTATTATATTGACATGGATTATTATATTGACATGGATTATTATATTGCCATGGAATATTATATTGCCATGGAATATTATATTGCCATGAATTATTATATTGATGCGTCATTCCTGCTACTGGAATTTCATATGGATTAATTTGTCGACGCATCGTCGTTGGCATTTCCATTGGATATGGATTAAATCGATACGATCTCTCCTCCCTATGTAATCTAATTCTCTCCTGTTTATCTTGTTCACGATGTTTTGAATCAGCGCATTCGGAATTTGCATTTTTCATAAAATCATGAAATGAAAGTAATTGTGAATCCTTTTTCAAATCACAATTTTTGTTATCCTCAGTTAAAAGTTTCGAACTAGGTCGTAATTGGGAATCCTTTTTTTTGGAATCATCCGGGAGACGTAATTGTGAGTTCTGTTTTGAAATACTACTACTAACATTTTTTTTGGAATTATCAGAGGGACGTGATTGTAAGTTCTGTTTTGAACCATTACCACTTTTTTTGTTGTCACCAAATATAGAATTTATTGCTTTGTCCAAAGCTTCATCAGTTTTTTTGCAAAATTCTTCATACATTTCATCTCTTTTGGCAAAATACTTGGTATTATCAAAACGTTTGGTGGTAGAAGATTGAGAAGATTGTGGGTTCGATTTTAAATCATTTTTTTTGGTATCCTCAAATAAAAGTTTAGGAGGTAATTGTGAATTCGATTTTGAACTACTTTCTTTGGTATCATCAAGTTTAAGTTGGGGAGGAGGATCCTGTTTGCTGGAATCTATAATTGAAGATTTGTTGTCCAATAATAAATTATTAGTGGATTCCGGTTTATGGCTAAAATCTAGAAATGAAGGTTTGGGAGGTAAACCAAATTTGTTGTATTTGTTGTCGTTTGTACTTGATTTTGGAGGGTGAACAGGTTTGTTGATATCTAGAAATAAAAAAAAATATATTCATTAAACATAAAATATATCTATATCTACATAATATTATATATATAAATATATATATATATATATGTATGTATAGCTTTAAAATTAAAGTTATTTCATAACATAAAATTGAAAAATTCCTGATTTAATTGGTTCCGAAGTTAGTTTAGATTTGTTAATATCACCACCTCTGACACCTATTTATTTTTCATTATAAAAGTTATAAAAATTATAGAAACAAAACTATAAATACTGTAACTTGAAACTGAAACTTTACTTATAAGGTTTTCCTTTGTAGAATTAGGTTTAATTTTACTTTGATAAGCAAAAGTTTGATTACTTCCATTTTTATTAGGAACTAAAGTTTTGATTGAGCTTTCCGAGTTTTTTTCAAGGCTGGGCAAAGGTCCCCATGGTGTAAAATATTTGTTTAATCCAATATTAGTCTCAGGTTTGTTTGAAATTTCTGTATCAGACGAAGAATCGTCTTCAATTACTATGACCTCTGGCTCGTCCTTGCCGGATTTGCAGTGGCCATTGGAAATAATTTTTGAAAACGACATTTTATAATATACCGCGTAAACAGATAACAGAATTCGTACACATGACGCTCATTAAATAGAAAAAGATTTGTTTATTAAGGTATCAAAATCGTAACTTTTGCCTTTTTATATCCTTTGTACTACACCTTAAATAATTTTTTTTTTTTTTTCAAGATAATCCATTAATAATTAATCATAAAGAAAAAGAAGTACATTTAGTTTATAGTAGTTTATAAACAATGGCAACTATTTTTAAACTAACGAAAGCCCAAAAAGACCTGGAAAACCAAGAAGAACCACAAAAGAAAAAAGATAAAAAGTCAATCTATAAACAACGAGTTCTGATTATGGCTTCTCGAGGCATAAATCATAGGTTCGCGTGAAAATATTAGTAATTATCAATAAATATCAGTATTTCTCAATTTCTTACATAAATGTTTTTAAAATTTTTCATTATGTAGACAGAGACACCTTATGAATGATTTGACAACTTTATTGCCTCATTTTAAGAAAGGTTAAATTTTATATAATTCATTTGCTTTTAATAATCTAATAATTTTTTTTTAATGATTATTTTTTTATTATTTAGAATCTAAGTTTGATCAAAAATTCCAACTTGCGATCATAAACGAATTAGCGGAACTTAATAATTGTAATAATTGTGTCTTTTTCGAAGTTCGCAAACGTCAAGATTTATATTTATGGACAGCAAAAGCACCCAATGGCCCGAGTATTAAATTTCACGTTCTAAATAGTATGTTTATAATTATAATGTAATGTTAATTTAATATCCGTTATGTTGTTGAGATAACACCTAATATTTTTATCTATTCTATATTAATAATGATTAGTCCATACAATGAATGAACTTAAGATGACAGGCAATTGTCTTAAAGGATCACGTTCAATTCTTTCTTTTGACAAAAGATTTGATTCGGAACCTCATTGGATGTTGATAAAAGAAGTCTTTACCCACGTAAGGAATCATATTTTATTAATTAATTTAATGATACATTCATGTTGAACTTATAATGTTATAATATTCATTGAATATATTCCCAGATTTTTGGTGTGCCCAAGAATGCGCGCCGTATAAAGCCTTTCGTTGATCATGTCATTTCTTTTACAATAGCTGATAACCGAATTTGGTTTCGGAATTTTCAGGTATATTCTAAATTTATTGAATTTAATGAATTTAATTTATTGTGCAATGAATTTCATTATCAAAACTGCATTTAATAATATTAATAATGTTTTGGTTCGTTCTTTCTTTCTGAATGCTTTCTGCCGAAAAAGATTGTTGAAAAAGATCCTATAACAACTAATAAAAAGAATTCAAATGATAAGGATATTTCACTGGTCGAAATTGGTCCTCGGTTTGTTCTTAATGTTATTAGAATATTTGAAGGAAGTTTTTGTGGTGCAACAATCTATTCCAATCCAGAGTTCGTTAGCCCAAATCAAGTATGTATAATTAAATTCAATAGAGAATACTATATATATATATCGCGTTTTTTCATGAATTCCTTGAAGTGTGATAATAATTAATATTATACTCTTATTGCAGGTTCGACGCAATATCCGTATGGCTAAATCTGGTCGATATAAAACAAGAATGATAGCCCGAAATGAAAGGCAACTTAAGTTAGAAAATTGTGAATTGCCCGAAGATACTCCGAGTGAATAATAATTTTTTTTTTTTTTAATTATTGAACTTAATTTATTTTATTTATCAATTCTCTGCCTCTTAAATGGCATTCGTTTATGTTCTTTAGCCGCGTTCCTTTTTCTTCTTTTTTCTATGACTTTATCAATAGCTTTAGGATTCTTCTTTTGTAATTCATCAAATTTGTCAATAAGTTCCAATTTCTTTTCATCAGCTAAAAATGTATAATTTAGATATTTCATAAGCAGAGAAAGAAAGAAATAGAAATGAAATAAAAATAATAAAAATAATAAAAAAAAAATTTTTTTACATTTTTTGATATAAAAAGGATTTTTCCCTTTAACAACACGTTCCAATTCCGCTTTTTTTCGTTCTCCTTTCAATTGTTTCTTTCGTTTTAATTCTTTCTCGTGCGCAAGTTTAGATTGCTATATATTAATTTTTCCAACAACATTTATTAATTAATTGATGAATCATTCAAAGACTTATCAATAATAAAAAAGATTATTTATAATACCGATCTCGTTAATAATTTTTGTAAATTTTGTTTTTTTATTGGATTCTTTTCTTCCTTTATCTGTTTTCGAATTTCTTCAATTTCGGATAACTTGTATTCATTCAAAAAGCTATAAGATTTTTCAAATAAATCTTCATTTAATTTGCCCGAAAGATCACCGAAACGTGGATCGCGTTTTTTCTTTTATATATATATATGAATTCACCAACGCGAACGCTCGAAAGTTAATTTAATGTACAATATAACTAATTTAAATGAAATATAGAATAATTTCATAATAAAACGTACCGGTGAAACTACTTCAACAACTTGTCGAAACCTACTGACGGGCTTTTTTGAAGACATTTCCATGGGACTTAAATGATAGTAATAAAATATAACTTTGAAAATCCTTTTCAAAATCGAATTCGTAACTGCAATATTTAGTTTATTAAATTAACTCTAACCGGTGTTTATGTTTATTCACCCTTTTTGAAGGACCCTCTTTTCTGGAATGTTTTCTTATTTCTTTCTGTTCTTGTTCTTCCGAGGAATTCTCCTCTTCCGAAGAATTTTCGCGTTCTTCTTCTTTCGAGGAGACATCCGAGGTATCTTCACTATTTGAACTATCTAAAACAAAATCCGATTTTTCCGATTTTTCCTCGGATGTCTCGTCATTACTACTATCCACGTTTTTGATGCGACCCAAATTTTTATTTTTATTCATGTTTCAATGTTTTTACTACGATCCGTTTTTTTTTTTGGATTCCGATCGTCAATAAGTTTAATGCGTAACTTGAATTCTGATTGGATTAAGTTTAGTCTCTTTTTCTTAAAAAAATGGGTCGCAATAATCCAACTCTTGAAACATTCAAATATTACAAAAAAGAAAAAAGAAGTCGGAATGCACACGAAAAATTAGCTATAATTACCTATTTTGAAAAAAATCCACAAGCTTCAAAACGAAATACAGCAAAAACATTTAATATTGAACCTAAGCATTAAGGGATTGGATTAGAAAAAAAGAACAGTTGTTGTCAGTAAGATCTCATATCAAACGGCTTAATATAGGTGCAAAACCACGATATCCAATATTGGAAGATGAACTTTTTGCATGGGTTAAATCTTTACGAACTTAACAAAAAGTTGTTACTCGTCATATGATTCGTGAAAAAGCAAAATCACTAGCTAGAAGATTTTAATTTATTGCATTATATCCAAATATTTCTGAATGTAAATGGGATGAAAAATGGTTGGCTGGATTTATGTGACGCTATAAACTTAGTAATCGTCGCCATACAACAGTATCGCAAAGGATACCAGATGATTTAATTGGAAAACAACAAGAATTTTTAAGTTTCATTTTATATCGACATATTCAATATGATTATCCTTTAAATTTAATTGGAAATATGGATGAAACACCATTATCTTTTGATATTCCAAGTAATATGACTGTAGAGGAAACTGGTGCTAGTACAGTTAGCATATGTACAACTGGACATAAAAAGTCTAATTTTACTGTTGTTCTTAGTTGTATGGCAGATGGTACAAATTACCACCATTAATAATTTTTAAATTAGTAAATTTTCCGTGACAAATATTTCCATTAGGGGTTGTAATTCGTGCTAATCGTGAGGGATATATGAATTCAGATGAAATGATTTGGTGGATTGAAAATGTTTGGAACTTACGTGCAACGCGATCTATTAACCCACGCTCATTACTTGTTCTGGATTCATTTCGTGGTCATTTAACAGATGTAGTGAAATAAAAAAAATACAAATTTAGCAGTAGTTCCTGGCGGCCTTACAAGTAAATTACAGCCACTTGATGTTTGTATTAACAAATCATTTAAAAATAAGGTAAAATGCAAAATTTATTTTAATTTTATTTAAAAAAAATAACTAAAACTATTAATTATTATTATTTTTTATAGTACCGAGAATGTTATAATAATTGGATGGCAGAAGAAATTAAAAATTTGACACCAACTGGACGAATACAATGTCCTGCTTATAATCTTGTAGATGAATGGGTACAAACTTCATGGGAAAAGGTTGATATCAACCTTACACAACGGTCATTTAAATGTTGTGGCATATCAAATTCGAGGGATGAAGCAGAGGATAAATATATTTTTGATTATGGAAAAAAAAACAAATAATAGTAATTGTGTTTATGTAGATGAACAAAATGAGTGTGAGAATAATGAAAATAATGAGCATAACGATGAGCGCACTGAGCGTAACGATGAACGCGGCGAGTATAACGATGAGTGTGATAAGCGTAACGATGATGAATATGATGAATATGATGAAGAAAATAATGAAATAATTGATTTAATTAATGATAAAGAATTATCTAATGGTTATAGTGAAAATGGTATAGATAATTACTATGATGAGTTATCGAATTATACAAATTTATGGAATTGAAAAAAAATTTAAAAAATAAATAATAAAATAATTTGATTTTGATTGGCCATATATATTAATCCATGTAAAATACCTGGGTATATTACATTCTACCATATGGATATCTTATGCGGCGCGTATCTTAATTGTAATCGTGTGATTTAATACATAAAATTAATAAAAATTAAATTTAAAGCAATTATGCTTCTAATTATTAATGGAAACATATAAAGCAATAATTTTTGATATAGGAGGGGTTTGTGTAGGTTCACCTTCAGAAGGAATTGCACAATACGAAAGAAAACATAATTTATCACCAAACTTTATTAACGTGTCAATGTACATACGGTAATATATTATCTATTAAATCTCTAAATCAATCTCTACAGATATAACTTTTTATTATGTGATTGTTTGGTTAATTGTGTTACTGTTCGGACCTTGCATTTTTTATTTTAATATTTGATCTTTAAGATATCTCAAGTTCATATATATATATATATCTCTCTATTATATAAAATATTATCTTAATTTCTACTGGAAAAAATAAGAATATTATCCCTTAACATTAAACTGCTCAGAAATTTTTTGTATATTTCTCGAAATTTTTCGCATATATATGAAATGCTATTATATTTATAAAATATTATTTATTTCTATTAAATTTATATTTTTTTTAAAAAAAAAGAATAAAGTATGCGTTAATACCATTATCAATATTAATATTATAGATATTCTAGATGCATTATTTTCACTAACTAATAATTTTTAATGCATGTGACACAAAACTTGTGCTAAATATTTTCTCGGCGACATTATTAAAAATATTAGAATTACGTATTATCTTCTCATCTATTTTATATGACGCTAGCATTATTAAACATTATTAATTCGTAATTATTGTTCTCAATATCACAAATTTTACTTATTGCTCTATAAATAGCACTGAAATGGATGAAACATGTGAACATGATAATTACAGATAACAAAAAGAGGAATCGCGAAGAAAAGGAAGAAAAAAAATTCAATTATGTGATGTATATGGTTAATATTATAAAATATTTCTAATTGGAGGATATATGATAAATTTTTAAATCATATAGAAAATATTATCTTACCGCGAATTCATGTAGTAATCCGTGACTCTCAAGGTTATTCTAAAATAGTACTTTTATTAATATTTAAAACAATAATAAAGTCTCGGTAATAAAAATAAAAATGTGCGTGAATACAAACATTTTAACTGCGGATTTTTAAGAGTTTTTTTTTGGTGTTGATTGATCAAATAAAAATATAAATTAAATTTCGTAATTACCTTTATCTTGTAATCCATTCCCACGAACCGCATTTTTTAAATTCTTTATATCACTTAATTCTCAAGACTGATTAAAATAACTTTTCACAATAATAGGAATAACTATTATATATTAAATATAGAGTTAATAACAATAACATTATTACATTATTATATTGTTAAAATCATAACATGTATATTCTCTTCATTTTCAGGCGGAAATTATTTTTTTCTCCTTTGGCATGATCATTTTATTTATCATCCCTTATTTATTGAACTTCCAAAATTTGATAAATGCAGAGAACAACTCAAAACTTCTGAAGACTATTGGATACATTTATTAAAGGAAGCTTCCAATGAAACGGAACCTCCAAAAGAAGTACCTGACGAAATTCAAAAAGCTTATGATATTCTTGAACAACATAATTGGACCGAGGTGGAACGTATCAGCTATGAAAAGACCAGGATGGCAATTTTAGATGATGAAGATGCAATAAGAACGGCTGTAGGTGAAGCTGTAAGTGACATTGCAAAGAAGCTTTTGAAAGAAGGTGTATCTCATGAAATTATTTCGAAAGTTACAGGTTTATCAACTTCGAGAGTTGGGGAATTAAATATGGAATAATATTTTTTATTATTTGACTTCAAAATGATATACAAAATTTATGTTATGTGCAATACACAATTCTAGGCTTTTCGATTTCATTTTTAAAATACTCTTCTATTCGTAGTGCAATGAAAAGTAGGTTATTATAATTTATGCCTATAAAAAATCGGCAATAACTCTTGTCAACAACTTTTTTAATCTCTAGATAAAAAAAATTTTACATATTTATTTTTTATTTTTTATTTTTTTTTAACACTTTATTTTGTAAATATTCGACTATATACCCTGTCAAACGTACATTTCGAATCTACTACAACTTATTCTATTTCTAAAGTTCAATATAGTTATTTGCTTTTCGTTTTTTGTTATTTTTAATTCAGTTAAAAAAGAATTTATACTGTAGTTAGTAGTTTGCACTTAAGACAAACAATATTTGTGTACTAGATTATTGGTCAATCTTCCATATTTGATATATCTACAAATAATATTATTAAAGAATTCTTTTAAATTTTAATATAAATAAAAGTTTTAACGTCGTAAATTTTTATATCTTGTCAAAAATGACCATTGAGAATTTTTAATAGAAAATGAGTATCAAAGGTAACGTCTAAAACGGTGAACCAGTAGTTCGAATTAGGAAATTGGAATGAAGAATTCAAAGTCCATTATTATGTCAGTGACTGTCACTGGGATATACATGTCGTGTTACATAGTGTGATTTGTTATTTAATTTATTCGGATTTTCCATTACATTGTTGGATTTAGAAGTATATTCTAATCTTTGATATTCACGAATATTAAAGATATCTTCTTTCATCACGAAATTTCGACATTCTTCCATTATTTCTAACAATGATTTTCCATCTTCAATTCTTTTTAGGAGCTTTTTACTTTTTTTGGATCGAAGTATAATTTTTCATTAAAAATTTCAGTAACCATTCTTAGTCCAAACCCAAAATGATGCGACTTCTTTACAAATATCTTCATAGATTTCTACTTTAAGTTGATCCATACCTTCTTCCACTTCTTCCTCTTCTTCTGCTTCTTCTGGAAGTGTAAAATCATTTCGTGATGGTGTATTAAAATGATGTGACATGATTTATATAATATATTATCGTCATCAAAAATTATTTTTCATAATAATTATTCTTTCAACTAATAATTTATATAACTTGCTGGCAAATAAATAATATCCTCCAAGTAATATATTTTCAATTTGTTGATTTATTAATTTTGTCTTTGGTTTTTGAAGAATTAATAATGATTGAAGTAAAAATATATGTATTATCAAGAAATTCCCATTGATCAGGTAAGAAATTATAATATTTAAATTTATATGATTGATACCATACCAAGGTAAATTAATTTTTGATTATGTGGTATCTGGATCTAAGATCATTCCTTTAAATAAGGAATCATATGCTTAATCTAATTTAGATAAATAATTTGATGTCATCTTTGTTTGTTGTTTTAGTTATTGTCGTCAAAATTTTGCAATTGAAAAAACAAGGTGATGATATAATTTATTCATAAATTTTGAGAAGAAGAAAAGAAACATAAAACATTAAATTTGTTTAGATTACTAAATTTAGTGATAAAACCATATTCAAACACTAATAATGTTAATTCATTGATAAGGTTATTTTCATTATACTGTAATTAATAATATAAAAAATTAAATTAAATCATGAATAGGCTTAAAATTTAAAAGTTCAATAAATGAATAAAAAATTCAATTAAAAAATTTTAAGAAAATAGTGTAAATAACATTACTAATTAGTTTTCTTAATAGCCTTAATTATTTCGTAATTAACAATTGAGAAATATTTTATTGCTGCTATTCTAATGGATTTTTCATAAAAACCATTATTCTGACATCTGCAATAATTATCTAAAGCAAAAACTATGCATATAAAAACCGTAGTTTCCAACCATTGATTGGAATTTTTTACTCTGCTAAGAATTGAATTTTGTATATTTTAAATTATAATAACGAACAATAAATTCATCAATAGCAAATAAATAAATATGTAATATTTCATTTAACCATTTATAAATTATAATTAACAATTTTATTTATCCATTTATAAATTATACTAACCAAGGAAGGCAAATGTAACTGTCAGCCGATCTAGATTATGTGATACAAACCTTAATATAATAAGAAATAATAATTTGTTAATAACTTTCGATAACTTTTCTTTCTTTTACCTTTTCAAAAAAAAAAAATAATGACAAAAGTATTAATACAATTTAAAGAACCTTTTGACAAAACTTTTACTTTTATTGAACCTGATTGTTTAGAGCTTGGTCGTTCTTTCATTCCAGATCCCTCGATCAGTAAGAAACAAGGTACTTGATGATGATTTTACTTTGAAAAACATTCTCCATTTCATTTATTTATTCGTTCAATTCATTCATTCATTCATTTGTTTATTTTTATTATTTGCTTTTATCTTTAATATTATATTCCGTTTAAAGCTCTATTTGAAATTAGAGATGGCCGAGTTTATGTTACAGCTGTAAGTAAAAAATATATAATTACTATTGTTTATATTGTATTAAATAATCATTATTGTTAAATAAATTAAATTTCATTCTATAAATTATCTTTTAAAAAAAGCTTGGACCTAATTCGATGATGAGAGGAACAGAAAAAATAAGTAAAAATAATCGAGTAGAAATTCTTGATGGTGAAACATTAACATTGATGCATGTATGTATCTATTTATTTATTTTATTTACAATATTTAATATCTATTAATAATTATTAACATTTAATAATATGTTTCATAAAAATTTAATAATAATAATATTATTATTATTATTAATATTATTATTATTGTTATTATTATTATTAGAATAAATATCCATTTGCAATAAAGATCATTCAACCGAAAAAAGAAGTATTACCTAAACCATCAGAAATAGAAGAGAGAGAGAAAGTAAAAGACATAGAAAGGAGTAATAAAGAGAAGAATCAGGAAGATAATAATAAGAAAGAAGAAGCAATAGAAATGGTAGAAGTGGCAGAAATGGTAGAAGAAGAAGATAATGATGAAGATGAAGAAGAAAAAGAAGAAGAAAAAGAGAAGATAAAAGGAATAAAAAATATAAATGTTCATGGAAAAGATAAAGAAATTATTACTTTATCATCATATCCTAATAACAAATTAATTTCAATGTCCATGAATAGTAATAATAATAGTAATAACAATAACAATAATAATAATAATAACAATAATGATAATAATTATTATTATAATTATAATTATAATAAAAATAATAACAATAATGATAATAATAATAATAATAATTATAATTATAATGATAATAATAATAATAATAATAATAGAACATCTTCACAATTATTACAAGAAATGTTATTCTCTCAAGATACAATTAATGATGACACAATTAATGATGATACAATTACCGATGATAAATATAAGTATAATAGTAATTATAATGATAATTATTATGAAATAAATGAAGATATTGATGATTATAATGATGATGATGAAGATGAGGAAGAAGAGGATGAGGAATTAAGTGATACTAATACAGAAAATGAAAATGAAGATAAAGATAAAGATAAAGAAGAAGAAGAAGAAGAAGAAATAAATAGTTATGGAATGAAAATTCAAAAAGATTTTTCTGATGAATCATCTTATTTGGGAAGTTCGAGAGAATCATCATTATCATTACCCGATGATAGTAGCAACAACAACAACAATAATAATAATAATATTAATATTAAGAAAAAATATAATATTAATTATAATATCAATCAAAAGAATAATAATAAAAAAAAGGTACAACAAAATGAATGTGAAAATAATGAAAATAATAAAATTATTGGTAAGCGTAAACGAACAACAACAACAGCAAGAAAACACTGATTATATCAAATATATATATAGCATCATCACATGTATTAATCGTAGATCTTTTCTTAATAAATATGACCTTTGCATTGTAAACATTTTTTTTAAAAATTTTTTTTTCTTATTCATCATGTTTTCCAATAATAATAATAAATTTTTATATAAATTATCTAAATTGTCATCATTATCATCATCATTATTCTTATTTCGTCGTCATTGTAACCAAGTACATTATATTTCTTCAAATAAAAATTCAACAATTAAACAAATTCAAACTTTTAAAAATTCCATTTTAATAAATTGGTCAAACAACAACAATAGTAATAATAATAATAATAATAATAGTAATAATTTAACTTTTTCAAAATTTAATTATCTTTGGTTACTTGATAATTGTCAATGTCCAGAATGTATTCATCCTGATAATCGACAAAAACTTTTTTCTAGTGCACAAATTCCACTTGATATTAAACCAATTTCAATCAATGTGATAAATAATAAAGAAGATAATGAAAATAATAAAGAAGATAATGAAAATAAAGATGAAGAAGAAATTTTAGAAATTACCTGGAATAAATCATTATTAAAGTCAATTCCTTCAATTAATTCTCTTAATTCTCTTAATTTCCCAATTAATTCCCCAATTAATTTACAAAAACAAAAAGATAAAAATGAAGATGAGAAAATTCATAAAAGCAAATTTCCAATTTCATTTTTATTTCATTATAATTCAAAACATTCATCTAATCAATTTAGATTTAATAACTTAAAACCAATCACCTGGAATCGTGATTCTATAATTGAATCTAAAAATCTTTGGATTGATTATAATAATTTCATGAATTCAGATAAAGAATTATTAAAATGTCTTAAACAATTGTGGGATTATGGTTTGATATTTTTAAAAAATGTACCTATCAACAATCAATTATCTATTACTAAAGAGATTGAAGATAAAAAGAATAATGTGAATAATAATAATAATAATAATAATATGAATATGAATAATAATGATCAAGGTATAATAAATGTAGTTGAAAGAATTGGAACAATTAGATCAACATTTTATGGTAAAACATTTGATGTAATATCAATTCCTGGTGCGAAAAATATTGCATATACAAATTTAAGTTTAGGATTACACATGGATTTATTGTAAGTTATTATATTATATTTATTAATAACAATATTTTCAACATAACAACAATATTAAACAAATTTAATAATAATAATAATAATAATAAATAAATAATAACAGATATTATCAAGTTCCACCAGGTCTACAATTTTTACATTGTTTAAAAAATTCAGTAAAAGGTGGAGCAAGTATATTTACAGATTCATTTAAAGCAATAGAAAATTTTAAAAAGATTTATCCTCAAGATTTTGATATTTTAACAAAAATTCCTTTAACTTTTCATTATATCAATGATGGTCATCATATGCATTACAATCAGTATGTTATTGAATTAGATAAAGATTTTGATAAAGATGATAATTCTAATAATCCTATTATATCTGTAAATTATTCTCCCCCATTCCAAGGTCCCATTGAAGCTTTATTACCTTCTTCTTCTTCTTCTTCTTCTTCTACTATTACTACTTCTAATGATAATAATAATGATAATAATAATAAAAATATTGATAATTATAAAGATAAGGAAGAAGATGATGATAAGAGAATATTTTCATTTTATCAAGCATATCAAAGATTTTGTGCATTTATAGAAGATCCAGAATTGAAATATGAGTTAACTTTAAAACCTGGAGATTTGGTTATTGTAATTAATAGACGCATTTTACATGGTAGAAATTCTTTTGATATTGAAAGTGGTGAAAGATATTTAAAAGGTGCTTATTTAGAATTATGTGAATTTAAAGATAAATTTAGAGTTTTAATGAAAAAATATAATCCATAAAATAATTAATTAAATTTATTAATTATTGTTATATTTATTTATCATGTATAATTATTTATTTATTATATGTATTCATTTATTATTATCAGATCTATTGTATATTCATTATCATATTTATTATGTATATTATTTATTATCATAATTATTATGTATATTTATCGATTAAATATAAATTTTATTAATATTATTACAAAAAAAAAAAAATATACAAGTGAATAGTGATTAAATAATAATTAAATTCATATCAAATTTCTATATAATACATTTTTTTTTCAATTATTAGTGGGAATAAATGAATAAATATCAACAAATTTGAAAATAATAAATATATATTTATCATTATTCATTTGACTTGACTTGATGGTTATTATTGATTATTATTATATAGTTAATGTTATTCATTGCATAGTTGTTAATTTTTCTTTTTTTTTTTTTAGTCATGAAATGTCATATATGAATTCTTTATTCATATTTTATTATTCACCTTGATCCACCAGACCAAATGATTACTGTACGATCCTTATCAGCAGTGAATACTTGTGATCCATGAGGACTCCATGAAACACCACATATTGGATTACTTTAAAATATAATGAATATTTGATAAATAAATAAATATTGATAAATAATATTGGTGATAATAATAATAATAATAATATTTGATATGATAACTTACTGGTGTTCTTTAATAGTTTTTTCCAATTTTGATTTTTGAGTATTCCAATAAAATACAGTTCCATCTTGAAATATTCAAAATATTCAAAATATTTAAATAAAATTTAATAATTAATTTTTTTAAAATAAAATACAAAAATATATATATATTTACCAACTGAACCTGCTGCCACATATCTTCCATCAGGACTATTAAAAATAATTAAATTAAATATAAATAAATAAATATAAATTAAAATAAAATTAAATGGTTATATTTTCTTACCTAAAACATGACCTAGACCAATTTGCTCCAGTTTTATATCCATCAGCCCTAAATTTATATAATTTATGATATATATATGTGTGTGTGTGAAGATATAAATTTACATTTACAACATAATAATAATAATGTCAAGAACACACTTAAATGTTTGCTCAACATCATAGGTTCCAAGGTCGACTAATTTTAATGTATTGTCACGGGAATTTGTTAAAACTTTA
The DNA here is from genome assembly GCA_910592015.1 of Diversispora eburnea. Classification (NCBI taxonomy): domain Eukaryota; kingdom Fungi; phylum Glomeromycota; class Glomeromycetes; order Diversisporales; family Diversisporaceae; genus Diversispora; species Diversispora eburnea. Next base: position 53,191 of record CAJVPK010000003.1, on the reverse strand, counting down.
GATCCATCTATCAATAAATATAATAAAAAATAAAAGATAAGAAAAAATATAAATAATTAAAAAATATATAAAAATAATAAATTAATAAAATTAAATGAAGAACCTACCAGGAGATACTGATACAGAAGTTATTTGTCCAAGGTGAATCCCTGTTAATTCTTTAATATCTTTTCCTGATCTCACATCCCAAAATCTTAAATTATTATCTAAATGACCACTTACAAGTGTTGTCCTATAATTAATAATTAATAATAATAATAATTAATAACATAAATTAATAGTAATATAATTAATATCAATATAAATTATAATTGATTACCCTTCATCATCCAAAGGAACAACATCATTGCAACTGGAAAATGAAAATATAGTTCTAATACCTAAATCATTTATAAAATGTATAAATATAGAATGTAGATATAGATAGATGGATAGATAGATAGATATATAAAGAGAGAGTATATACATACAATATCCTTTTTGTAAATCCCAGACTTTTATGGTTCTATCATGACTACCAGTTATCACTTTACTAGAATCACCATTAAATCTTGCGGAATATACTTTTCCAACGTGACCAGTTAATGTAAGCTAAATTTCACAAATATTTAATAATAATAATAATAATAATAATAAAGAAAACAAAAATAATTTAATAAGAATTTAAAATGGGATATAAGGATGAAAAAAAAAAATGAAAAAAAATAAGGAAGAAGACAATCGCGTAACGTACTCTTATTCGACCAGTTTTCAAATGCCATAATCTTGCAGCATTATCATTTGATGCACCGGCAATCATTTCACTAGTATTATTAAACGATACATGCATAATTGATTGTATAGAACCTGATAATGTTTGCCTTATTTGGCCTGTAAAATATGAAATAATAATAATTATAATAATTAATAAAATAATTAATAAAATAATAAATAATAATTATTTATAATAATAAATAATTAATAATTATGATAAATAAAAATAAATAAATAAATAAATAAATAAATAATAAATAATAACCTGATGTTGAATCAAATATCTTAATAGTTTTATCAGCGCTACCAGTTGCAAAATAATTTCCGTCAGTAGATGCTTGAATTGTATGTATTTCACCATCATGTGGAGTCTAGTAAATTAACATAATTATTAATACATGTGATTATTAATGTGTAATTATTATTATATTAAAAAAAAAACAAAAGATTTATTATTATTATTATTATTATTCATACAATTCTCCGAGATACAATTGTAGGTATTATCACTGGACCTGACGATCTAGCTCTTGATCTAATTAATTAAAATATTATTTAATATTATTTAATATTATCATTTAATATCATCATTAAATAATATCATTAACATTATTTAATATCAAAATCACACGAACCTTACGTATCCAGAACTTGTATTATTACTATCATTTGGAGATGATGGCGATGACGCAGATGGTAATGAAGTAGATGGTAATGTAGTAGATAATGAAGTAGATTTAGGGGATTTAGGGGTAGGTGTAAATTCTTTATCAACAATAACAACTCCACTTTGAAATTCTAATGCTTTGGCATGAACCTCTAATGCACTATGATTTTATATTAATATTTATATCTCAAATATATAATATTATTATTTTTGACATCAAAAAAAAAAAAATTTTTTTTTTTTACCTTTCATAAAATAAATTTGCTTCATTCATCTTTTCAGCTTCTTCATTCATCTTCTTCAACCACCTTTGTAAAAGTTGTCCATTTTCTTTTTCTAAATCTTTCATTCTCTCATCAATTTTACCTAATTCTAATTGTAATGTAGATAATTCATCTTGCAATAACTATATATAATTGATCATAATTAATAAATGAATCAAAATATATATATATATATATATTCAATATATATAACCTAATGTTTACCTGTATTGTAATATCTTTTTCTCGAAGGACTTGAAAATGGAGATCAACTTTGTTTGTTAAGGTTTGATTAATTTCTGTTAATCTCTGTGTTCTGTCAAAGAATAAAGAAATTTTCAATTATAAAATAAATAAATAAATAAATAAAATAAAATAAATAAATAAAATAATGATGATGATGATGATAATAATAATAATAATAAACTTGCTCTTCTTGTTGTTTTTTTGATTGTTCTTCATGATTTCTTAAAACATCATTTAAATTTAATAATCTTTGAGCATTCATTCCTTGAGTTTTATATAATTCTGCACGTTCATCTTTTAAAGTTTGAATTTGTTGTTCTAATTCTGCTGTTCTCTTTTGATTCACTGGACTCCTAATAATATTTATAAAAATTTATTTAGGATTATTATTATTTATTTATTTATTTGAGAAAATTTATTCCAAAAATATAATAATAATTATTAATTAATAATAATAATAAAATAATAAAAATAATAATAACATTAATAATAATAATAATTATTATTATTATGATCAATTCGATTACCCTAATTCCCGTAATTTTTCAACTTCAAGAGATAAATTTGCATATTTTTCGGTAATTGTTTTTTCTGAAGATTCCAATTGTGCATTTCTATCAGCAAAATTACCAAGTTTTTGAACCAGTGAATTATCTATACAAATCAATAAAACAATATATATTAATAACATTAATATGAGTTAATGATGATAATGATTTAGATTGATTATGGATAATAATTAATTAATTTAATTGATTGTAATAATAATATGATAATTAATTAATTAATTCATTCAAAATTTAAAATATATATTTTTATAAATAAAAAACAAATTTTTATTTCAACAAAAAAAAAATGAAAATGAGAAAATGCAATTACTTACAAGAATTAACAAAATCAGTAAATGCCTTTTCTCTTCTATCTCTTAATAATAATTTCACCAACAAATCTCCTTGCCAGTTACCATTAGTCGAAGGAATGGTATTATTACTATTACTATTATTATTATTGTTATTATTATTATTATTATTTGCAGGGCTTGAAAAAGACATTGTTTTTACTAATTGATCATAAAAAGGAATAACAAGAATAACAAGAATTTTTTGTTATTCTTTCATCATTCATCATCAAATGTTTGTTGGTGTTTTTGTGTTCATGTATGTTGTGTATCTGTGTTACATAAATCTTTTTCACTGTTTTCTTTCCGTTTTCTTACTTTAACTGGGTGGGGATTGATTGGAAAGGAATAGTTCAGATAAAATACGTATTAATTATTATTTAGTTCTTGTTTTAAAGCTCTTGAAATTAAAAAAAAAATGATTCAAATAATTCAAATTCATAATAATCATTCACGCATATTTTTAACTTTTATTTTGATTATAAATTATTTTTAATTATAAATTATTTTTACTGATAATCCCGATTTAGCAACAATTATAATGTATACTTTTCTTGGCTAAATTCATATTAATTTATTGTTGAAAATTCTAAATTTATTTTAATGTTAACAAAATTTGACTTGTCCTACTATCTCTAATTTATCTTCTATCTATCTAATCTTCATGATTTTTTTTCTAAGAATAAAAATAATTTATTTCAGAAAAAAAAAATAAAGGAAAAAGTGATACGAAATGAAAAAATGGAAAATTGAGGGTAGTGTACATCATGATTCTATATAGGAATAAATAAAAGTAATAAAAGTTAAGAAGTTAAGTATTTCTACTTTTTATTTTCTCAAACTAAAAGTTTTATATAAATAAATATTATAAATATTATTATTTTGAAAATGTAAAATCTAAAGATATTTAAAGAGATGAACTATAAATCTTTTGAAAAATTGTATTTTATATATAATTATTAACTTTGTTTATTTAGTACAATATCTTTAAAAAAAAAAAAAGTTACAAAAAAAGATTCTATTTATATATAAGATACAATTACATATCATCCAGAGGTGTTTGTGTGTGTTTTACATTAAATAACATTAAAAAATAAATAAATAATAACAAATAACCACCAACCACAACAGTAAGTAAAAATAATATATATAATAATAATAATAATAATAATAATAATTCTTTAAATTAGATAAAAAAAAAAAAAAAAACCCCCACCACAATTAGAATTTACAAAGAAAAAGAAAAAAAAAATTGAAAATAACTACAATGCAATTGAAACAATGAATTAGTTACTGTACTGTATGCATGTATATATATATATACATATACATATATATAATATATACACATAAATATATATATATATATATATATATATATACACATATATATGTGAATTCTATAATATGAATATTAAATAAAATTCTTCATATATTAAAAAATTATTATTATTATTATAATTATTATTATTATAATTATTATTATTATTATTATTATTATTATTATTATTATTATTATTATTATTATTATTATTATTATTATTATTATTATTACGAATTTATTAATTTTAATCAAATCTTTCAATAAATTTACTTTTTACCATTACATTATTATTAGTGGTGGGGAGAGGAGGTAAAATGGGAGAAATGATGTTATCCGTATCATCACCACCACCACCAATATCTATTAAAACGGGTGGTGGCACTTCAATAGTTGGTGTCATAATTTCAGTAACTTCTCCATCATATTCAGAATCGTAATCTTCATCTGATAATCTTTGAGCTTGACCACATCGACTTTTACGTTTTAATAAAATTATTATAACCAAACATGCTATTGCTATTAAAGCTGTGATTGCACCTAATATTGGACCTAAAATATTACTACCATGATTTGGATTATTATATGTGGTGGTGGTGGTAGGTGTTGTTATTATTCCACTGGTTGTGGATGATGATGTCATTGTTTCACTTGAAGTATTTCCTCTTCCTGTTCCTTTTCCTGTTCCTGATGTTGATGAATTACTAATATCAGTACTAATATTCTTATTAGTTGTAGTAGTTTCTTCACTTGTATTTGTATCTGTTGGATTAGTAGAATTAGATTCTGTATCTGTTTCATTTTGAGATGAAGTAGAATCAGAAGTTTCAGTAGGTTCAGTAGTAGTTTCTTGAGTATTAGTAATAGTATTAGTATCTGTATTAATATCAGTGGTGGTATCCGGATTTCTAGAAGAAAGTGATATAGAATCTGTAGGAGATGCGATTTGGGTTGATGATTGTTGAGTTGTTTGTGGATTGGTTTGTGAAGTTGTTGGAGATGGTTGAGTAGGTGTGGGAGTTGGTTGAGCAGATGATTGAGAAGGAGCTTGTGTATCTGTTGGACTAGGTTGATTCGTCGTCGGATTTGGAGTTGGAGTTGGAGTATTTATTTCTAAAACTGAGAATATATAACTAGTTACTTCTTCAACTAATTGCTCACTTTGTGAACCACTTTGTGTCATAACAATTGTATTAGTAGCCTGAGAATTTTCTATTGTGTTTCCGTCGTTACTTTGAGGAGGATCATTTATTACAGTGGGATCATTTAATCCTATCGTTTCAGTGGGACCATTATCAAGGGGCTGGGGACTTCCTATGGCTGCATCTCCCGTTGTCAAAGTGGGTTTGGGATTTGCTATCGTGTTAGACTGTGGTGGTTGAGTATTGGGCGGTGGTGGTGGTGGTTGAGTATTGGGTGGTGGTGGTTGAGTATTGGGTGGTGGTGGTTGTGGTGGATTGTTCGACTCAGTCGAATCTGCTATTGTTGATATTGGTACTGACGGAATTACTGACCTGTCAATAATTATTTTTGGTATTTTATTTAGATTTATGGATTTTCCTAAGAATAAATATAAAAAAAAAAATTTTTTTATTTAATTCGGATAACGAAAATCAAATAAAAAAAAAAGCAAAAGAAAGAAGGAATTAAAACTTACCTAATTTTCCATTAAATCTTTTTTTTATCCTAGAACCTACATCACGTTTTTTAAATATTATAGAATTTCTTTTTACAAAATTAGAACGCACGGATCCTACGAAATGGATAACAAATTATTAAATAAAATGGGTAATAAAAATAAAATTGATCAAAAAAAAAATTGAATAAAAGAGAAGAAAATAAAATAAAATTAAATAATATAAATATATTAAATAAAGAAATTCATTAATTTTTCTCACCATAATTGTTCTTGTTATATTTATTAAAATTATCAATATTAATACTAAAATGATTATTACTTTCAATATTATTATTAATATTATTAATATTATCACTAAAAACGACCACTGATAAAATCAAAGAGCATAATAAAACACCAATAATATTTTTAAATATCATTTATTTGCTCCTAATAATTAAATACGTAAATATAAATGATAATATAAATGAGAGTTGTGATATTTGAAGAAGAGTTTCAAAAAGAAGTAAGTTGGGACTCTTCAAGAGGAAAAGAAGGAAGTGTACATGTAGATTTTTATTATTTATTATTGACATATATAAAATCATATATAACAAAAAAAAAAATAGAAAAAAACTACATGTGCACTTTTTTTTTTAAAAAAAAAAAGGTTTATTTTTAAATCTGATTATTGATTGCCCAATGAATTACAAAAAAAAAATGAGAGAAAGAGAAAGAGAGCGAGAGAGAGAGAGAAGAATGGAGGGAGAAAGGGAAGAAATAGAAAGGGAGAGGGGAAGGAGGAAAAGAATGAAAAAAAAAAGATTCAAAGGACGAAAAAATTGAAGAACCGGGAGAAAGATAAAAATATCAGCGAAAAAAAAAAGAATGACATTTCATTGTATACAAGGTAAGACAAAATTTGGTCGTTAATTGTTTTTCTCATTATAATTATCGTAATTATCGTAATTTGTAATTTAAGTAATTTAAGTATGCCCAACGTGAAATTGAGTTACAAACGGTTTAATAATTTTGGGTAATACAATTTAGATAATTTATATGGAAACTCTTTATGCGTTGTAATAATGTATGTTATATTATTTTCCTAAATCGGGATGACTTTTAACAAATAAAAATCAATGAATGTAAATTTTTATTTGTTTAGTGATAAAGTTTATATTGTGTGTGATAATCAGTAATTTTTATAATATAATTTAATTAAAAAAAATAATGAATTAATTTTTAAAATTTTTAAGCATTTTAAACTTTCTAAATGATTGGATGAATAAAAAATAATATATATATGAAATTTATTATCAATATAATAGTTGATTTATTATGGAAAAAAAAAATAGAAGATTGGGGATCCAAAAATGTTCTGATAGACAGAAATTTGATGTTGCGTAAATTGTAAGTTGTGTAATGTAGGAATTTTTTAAAAATTGGGCATTAAATGCATTAAATTGCATATTTGGTAAAAAGTAATAAATTTTAATTTTCCGTCATTATGTAAGGGAATTAAGATTTCCAATATTTTGGTTTAAAAAAAAAAATTTAATATTAGTTAACTAATTAGTTATTTTAGTTATTGATATACATACATTTACACTCCTGTCCCTTAGTATTCATTTCTAATATTTTTTATATTCTAATATTCTTAGTTTCTTGTTATAATTGATTAATAGAAATATAATCCCTTTGCACATGTAATATAAATAAACATCAATGCAAAAAAAAATATTTTTGGGAATTTTTACTTTTTCTTTTGCATGAATAAATGGTATCACTATCGAATATATCAAATTAGATAATTTAGGTATCAATATGTATCAATATCATTAATACATACAATTATAATATACGCAATCAATCTCGATGATCTACTAAAAGGTGCATTTTATTATTATTTATTCCACCAAAAATTAATTGTCCAATAATAAAATGTGAAGAAAATTTGTGAACAATAAAAAGTGGCTTTTCTTTATATTAATTTCTTTTCGAATGAAATTTTCACAACATATCTTCAATGACCGTGGAAATATAATGACCAATTTATTAATGTTACACGATTTGATCCAGGGCATATTTCTGACGTAATTTTATATGTATGTAATTTTTTATCTATGCAATTTTATGTGTAATTTTTAATTGATTAAATGAAGTAAATAAATTCTTTTAAAGTATATTTATTCTAATATAAAAATAGTTAAAAAATCAAAATTTTATTTTCAATTCCATTTTGAAAGACATCAAAAAAACTGTTTTCATCATTTCGGATGACTATGACTTATTGTGATGATCTCATCATCATAATAATGATCATAATAATCTTCCGTGGAGCAGAGCAATGCAACGGAGTCATGTTTCATGTTTCAAATGTTAACTAAATTTTAATTTTTTGTACTACTATTTATTATCCGTATTATTTGTTTATTTATTTGTATTTAATGAATACGAATGAATAGACCATTAATGTAGATAAATTATATAATATTACCATTTCTGTTAAAAACAATAATCAATTCAATATATAGATTTCATTCATGGAAATTACAAAAAAATTTGATAAATTAAATTAAATTAAATTAAATTATAATCAATATTTAAAATCTTTGGATATTGAGGATAATTATTATTATCAATGGTTAATAATGATTCCAATAACTATTTTCATCAAGTTCATATTTATTAATACAGACAGATTTACTTTCCTTAAAGGAAGATCAAATTTTTTTTAAAAAGAAAAAAATATAACTTTATTGAGAAAATAAATAAAAAAAAATCACTTAGGTTTCTTCTCATATAAATTTCAACTATATAAAACCTTGTTACTATTGCTATATGTTACTATGACTTATAAATCAAAATTATTATATAATTTAAATATTAATGTTTACATAAATACTGTAATAAATAATAAAATATGAACCTCCAAAGTAATTAAAGATGAATATCCCAAAGGTTAACTTTACTTCTTAAAGAAAATTCATTCCATTGGATCTAGTTGTCCATCCCAATTTTTCAATAAATCACTTTTCACTAGTTCCTTCCATTTATCTTCCATAAGGTTTCCTCTCAAGATCTCACCAGTTACTCTCACTGCAGAATTTAAAGCTGCTACAATCCATCTATATAATATTTTATAATAGATAATAACAGTATAAAATAAATAAATTAAATTAAATAAAAATAATTCCAAAAAAAAAAAAAAAAAAGTTCCCTAAACTTTACCCATGATGAACGTCTGTATGTTCTCCAGCCCAATGGATATGACTTTCTTCGTTGATAAGTCCTTGTACTTGAGTTTCAAATTGGGCTGGTCCAAAGAGTGCAAATGCTCCTCCCACCACGGAATTATCTGTTGCCCAACAATGTGCTTTGTTATTTTCTAACCCAGGTATCCAGCATTCTCTTGCCACTTCACCATGAATTTTCACTACATCTTTAAGTGCTATCTCAAAACATTCTTCTTCAGTCAAACTGCTAAATCTTTGCGCATCAGAATTCCAAGTATACGATGCTAAGAGAACACCTCCTTCTTCTTTAGGAATATTAGCATTACCTTGGTAGTATGAAGGGTATACTACTGTACGTACTGATAGATCAGTACTTGAAGTACCTCCTACTATTCCTTTATCTGAAGTTCGTTGACGGGAATTTGCAAGTTCTGATGGTGAATATTCCCAAAATCGTTTAGTAAACGATAAAAAGATCTTTACCGAGTCTACATAACCGAGTGTTCGGATAGCTCGCCGTTTTTGATAAGATGTGTCTAATATATATATATATATATACATACAACAGATATTTAAATAATCAAGTATAAAGCGCGTTTATTATTATTATTATTATTATTATTATTATTATTATTATTAAAAAAAAGGACTTACTTGCAGGCAAATCCCAATGACTAACAGCCCCTAAAGCGGCGGTGACAACTACTGCATCAAACTCATCGTCCACGCTCACATTGTTGTTTATTCTATCTTTCCAATAAACTTTAACGCGACCTTCATTAGTTGTATCCAATTTATAAACTTGACTTTGAAATTTTATATTTATATCTCTTTGTTCAAGATAATATAAGAAAGCATTTGGATATCTTGACATCCCTTTATCAATTGTTTTCCAAACTTGTTGAAGACTGCTATTAGGATTACTAAACGTATAAATATCAATTACTGTTTCAAGAAGTGAAAGGTGGAACAATCCAGTTGAGGTTTCTACACTTTCCATTGCTGAAATAATTTCGTCATATTCATCACTTTGAGTTGGAAATATTGCGGGCAAATAAACATCTCTTAAGTAAGAATAAACGGAATGTTGTTTTTGTTGTTTAAGAGCATTCAAACCTTGTTCAAAATTAGCATTAAGTGCTTTAAAGAATGGTGTCAGTGCATCTTCAAAGATATCTCGATAATTAGAAGGAACTTGAGTTGGAAAATTTAACTGTGTAAATTGTGCTGGATCTTCACTTATTTTATCCACATAATCTGCGGTCATGACTTTTCCTTCGGGACTTGTGGCATTGTTATAGAAAAATATGGAACTACAAATTGATTTGATATATATATATTTATTTATTTAAGCATTTATTTGTAGCAAGAAATAAAAAAAATAAAAATAAAAAATAAACTCACTCATCATTTGAGAATATAAAATCGATAAGCTCCAATTGATGTTCTTTATCAACATTCTCATTCAAATATTGAATAGAATCAAATACCAATTGATGTGGTGAAAGATCTGGGTTATCTTTAATTTGTGGAAGTCTCATGGCTCCAATTTCACCATAACGACGTTTATCATCATTCGGGTCTTCACTAAAGTAATGAGTATAGATACGACCCCCTACACGGTCACGACCTTGATATTCCAATATTTTTATGTCTTTAAGTCCAGCTTTCTCTAACAGCAAGGCTGTGAATAACCCGGCAATTCCAGCTCCAATTATACAAATTTCTATACGAAACGAATAATTATAATATTAAAAAAAAAAAGAATAATTCAAGCACAATCCATAAACTATTATACTTACTTGGTTGCTCCTTTGGTTCCCATCCCGAAGTTGATTCAGTTATTTTAGTTGTTGTTTCTCCTTTACATTTTCTGAGTTCATAGGTCCTATTATTTTAATTAGAAATAGAAAAATTATATATATATATATACCACTTTTGTCGGAAAAAAAAAAGAAAAGAAAATAATGATTTGATGATGCAAACTTTTTTTGACATTCATCCCACCACATATAATTTCTGAGGTTAGCACGTTTCTTGATGATTGAGGGGTCATCTATTTGTTCATCTTTAGCACGTTCTCTCCCAAAACTCTTAATACAATGATTACGTGTTAATGACATTTCGGGTATTATTTATTTATTGTATTATTTGATGTAAAATTTAAAAGAATTCGAATTGTATTTATAGAGAATAAGAATATTTAAATTTTTTTTCAATAATTCCTTTTATTGCATTCAATTTTTTTTTACGTAAGATTTTAAATTTAGAAATATTAAAAGAATTTTTATTTGATACTCGATTTCTATAAATTCTTTTGTCAATTAAACCTTTTCATTTTAACAATCATGTTTAAAAGTTTCATTCAATCAATCATTTAGGCGTACGGGCGCATAATTTTACATTTTCCAACTCATGTTTGTTTTAATAAAGCCAAAAAAAAAGAAGATTGAATTAGATTTTGACTTTGCTTCCATAAGAAATTGGCTTTATACCTTATTATTTTCACATTGATTTATAATTTTAGATGTATTTAAATGTATAAACCCCAATTTTAATCTTTATGATCTTTATTATGTAATAACATCATACCTTTTTCATCTTTTTCGCTTTTTTAAGTAATTTTGAATTACATCTAATTTTAAAAAGTAGTAATTAAATGACGAAAAAAAGTTCGGATTTGTTTTTTTGTTCGAATTTTCTAACGCCCATCTAGAAAAAAAAAAATACTTTCAAAGAATAGAGTTTTCCTTGAAATTATATTTCTTATAAGAATTTTCTATTTTTTCCCAGAGGAAGTTTTCTAGAATTTTCTACTTTATTGAAATCCATTTTTCGTAATACCGCAGAAGTTTAGTCATTTTCAACGCTGTCATTAGTTAATTAAAATGTTCAATAGAAACTTCCGACAAATTCCAGTTAACAATAAAATAAAGTTTTTGAAATCTCGTTTTTTTTTTTTTTAAAAAAAAAAAAATTCATCTTTTCTCTGGTATAACTTATATATAACAATTTAAATAAAATTTTCTAAATCCAATTACACAATTACATCAAGAAGAGATTACTACTATTGATGTTACGGAATGACCTAAATCTATTGATACACAATGTGGGATTTATGCTGATAGTATTATTATGGAATTCGTAATTTATTGCCTAATGAAATGAATGTTTTGGTTTTTAATTTACAAGTTTTTGCAAGATCTAGTTCAGAAGATAGAAAAATTTTAGTTGGAAAACTTAAAGAATTAGGAGAAATTGTTGTAAAGTGATTAATAATAATAATAATTATTATTATTATTATTTATAAATTTCTTTTATAACTTAATTTTCTAATTTATAATTATTATAATTTAATTTTAAATTTATAAATAACAGTTCTCGACGACTAAGTAATGAGCTCAATCTATTGAAGGGTGCAACCGCCAATAAATATTTTATAATTATTTTCTTTTTATTGTAACAGGACAAATAATTATAGTAAACATTTGGAGGAGTGGCATTTAATACTCAAAAATTAAGTATTATACAGCGATTAGTATGTGTTTGTCTTGAATCCTCATCTATACATTTTTCATTTGATACAATCCTCAATTCAAGATTTACCCGCTGGAAAATCATGGGATGATGAGTAAAAGAACCCAAACATCAACAGTTGGACATTCCGAACCTTCCGATCAAGAAAATATTAACCAACCAATGATCGCATAGAAATTGTTTCGTTTCTTTGGTTTTGATTTTTTTTATTCTATACTTTATATTTTATATTTTTTTGTATCAATGAATTTTTTTTTTTTTTTTTGAAAAAATCTGTTCTGTGAATTTAAAAGAACGAAAAGAACAAAACAGTTAATTAATTTTATTGACAAAAAAAAAAGTAATCTAGTTGTAATAATTACTTTTTGCAATTGTGATAATCATGTAATTTTTCTGTTGTAAAAAATAAAAATTATTTATTTATGAATATGACTACGTTATTCGTTATGGCAATAAATTAAATTTTAAATCTGAAAAAAACTTTGTGTCAAGATAATAAAGCTGACTTTATTATTTAATAATAAATTACTCATAATTTTAAAGAGAAACAAATTATCATATTTTATTAAATATATTGACTTCAAGTGAATAAAGAACTTTTGAATAAATTAAAATAAGTAAAATAAAAATATTATCATTTATTAATAAAGCTTATCATTTGCAATAACTCATAATGTTTTTCCTATTGTCCTGAAATATAAAAAGCAAAAAAAAAAAAAAAAAAAAAAAAAAAAAGCAAAAAAAGCTTGAATCTTAAATGTATATTAAATATCATTTTTCGTTTTTTTTTTCATTTCTATCGTCTACATACACTTTTTTTCACTCTGTAAAATTAATATGAACGAAGACGACTTGGGATTCTTGCCTCCCATGCATTTTCGCCCCAAAAATCCATTGTCATTACCTCCATCTCGTCGTTCCCTCTCCAAAAAATCTAAATATTCTAATAAATCTCGATCTTCAAAATCATATAATAGTAAACGTTATGGAAAATATCCAAATTGGAAAAATAATAATAAAAATGATGATAATAATGATGAAGAAATTAGCGCAAGACTTAAAAAACAACAATTATTTTCAGAGTCAAAATCGAATCCATCTTCTTCGAATCAAGTTGATGGCGATAATAATGAAAGAAAAAATTCATTAGGACAATTTCAAAGATTGATGAATGGTTTCATGTTCGGTCGTAAATCTGTTAATTCAACATCATCTTCTCTTATGCCTCAAATGCAATCATATGTTGAAGAAACAATTCTAGGTGAAGAAAAGTCTCAATTTAGTCGATTAGGAAGTTTTCAAAGATCCTTGAATAGCAGTCAGTTAGGTATTAAATCTATTGAACCTACAAGTGATGATGTATCTAATAATGTGTTAGTGCAAACTGAAAGAAGACCAATTGAGGATTGTCAATTTGTATGTGAGAAAACCAAATCCGTTAAACGTCAAAGAACTTTAGAAAAAGATCAAATCAATGTTGATTATCCAAATGAAACAAATGAAGTAGTTAGTAGAAAACAACAATCATTTTCAACAACTAGGCATACGACTACCATGAGATCTTTACGCCCGTCTATAATGAGTTCTTCCGACTCTTCTTCTATGTTCAAGTTTGATCGATCAACAACAAATTCTTTATTGGATAATATATTTAGGAACAATAAAATTAATGATCATAATAACAATAACAACAATAATAATGATAATCCTTTTCAAGGATATGTAATGGAACGAAATACTTTGAGAAGAATTCGACCTGAAATTAACAAAAGGGAAATTATTAATAAAGTTCCTGGACCTATCGAGTTTCTTCCTTCTATGGTAAATTATGCTAAATTAATTGATTTTTAAATTATTAATTTCATAATATATTATTAAATTTATTGATATTAGGATCCAATTCAAATAAGAACATGTGAACAAGATCGCGCAACTCTGAATAATGTGATGGAAATTTATCAAAATCAAAAATCTTTGGATAATAAATCTCCTGAACTATTTAAATCTTCCAATATTTCCGAAGAAGAATGGATTTCTATTTTAGATACAATATTTCTTTGTAATTATATTTCTATTACCTATAATATTATTATTATCATTTATTTTAATTATAAAAAACTTTTTTTTTTTTTAAAAAAAAAAAAAAAAAAAAAATAGCTGAAGAATATTCAAAAGAATCGATCAAAAATACAATGAAATCAATATATCAAAAATTAGATTATAGAGAAAGAATATCAGTCACTATTGGAAAAATTGTTAAATTCGATTTAGATAAAAGAATTATTACTATTGCAGATTGTACAGGTAATTGAATTGTAAAATCATTATAAATGAAGAAAGAAAGAACTTAAATAAATTATGATCACAGGTGAAATCCAAGTTATCTTTCATGAAAAAGTTCATCAAGTTTATAGTCAACAACTTCAAATCGGAACGATTATTGTATTGCAAAATGTAAATTATTTAAATTGATTAAATTTTCCAATTCATTTTTAAACAATAATATTATACGCATAATATATCTTGATTTTTTAATATAGTTAGCATTTTTACGAGTAGGAGGTAATAATTATCTCAACGTGACACTTGATAATGTACATTGGATGTCGGGGAAAATTGTCGATAGAAATTACGAAATAGATTCGAATACGAAAGTCTTGTCTTATCAAGATGATAATGAGATCATTGAGCGAGTTCAGTTAAATGATAATATTAATGTTAATATTCATAATGGTAAGTTCCATTTTATCAATCTTTTTTATATCAATTTTCTTTTAACTTTATTGTATGCTCTTTTCATTACAGTAACAACAATAACATCAGAGATAACTTCTTCAAAGGCTGCGTCAATTGAAGAAAAAAATTTTAGCTGTGTATTTTCAAACATGGGTGATCACGGAGATCTTTCGTGGATGTTGGATGACTTAGATGAATTGTGCAAAAATTAATTTATAAATTAACATAATTGTCAACACAAAAAGCAGTGCTACATAAACAATTTCCTTTCTTAAGTATACCATATCGAAATTTGATGTACAATTTTTTGTCCGAACACACAGGGTATTAGCATTTGACTTAATACAGTATATAATTTTATTTTCACAAACCGATGTAAAAATAACAAATTATGATTACATATATTTATAAATTACGCACTTCTGCATTTTATTGTGGACTTGATTACATATTTTACATTTGGAAATAAAGCCTGATCTGGTGAATTTATTAAAGTATACATTTAAAAAAAGTTTAAGGAATTCATTATACATTATGGTTCAAAGAAATACTAAACTCTGTTCTTATAAAGTAAAGGACTTTAACTTAGGCTTTTAAGCCCAAGAATTAATTGGAGACACATCAAGTTCGAAATCATGAGACGTCGTAATACATCCGGTAATTGCAGATTGAATTTCTTTGCAATTTCTGCAAACCTTTTTACATCTGTCTAAATTTAAATCTTCACTGCAATCCTCACAAACCGGACAACACCTTTGTGGTCTCTCTCTAACTGATTTATTGCAACACGGGTAAAATCTTTCGCAACCCCTAGACCCGACCGTCGAATTATAACACTCGATTTATAGCGTTCTCTGCATCCAATACTTCCATTCGCGCTATTGCAACATTTATGTCCAATCATGCAACCATCGTCACCCTTTCGACAACACACAAAACCCGGGTTGTTGTCGCAACACTTATAATCACATCCTGGCGAGCCTCTTTCACCATTACAACAACTATAATAGGAAGGCCTACATTTCGTTTCATGAGGATCGAGGATACCAATGGTAATTATTCGGATAAAATTCGCGCCAGGACTATGGTCTTGTTCTTCATACTCCTCACCATCACGAAGTTTACCAGGATGTATCCGATATGCTTGAGGATTCCTATGAATCCGCTCTTGTAATAACTATAATGACATCGTGTGACCACTCGCTCTGCTGTCAGGTACTACAAACCACATGATTGTGGTCAATTTCGTAATATTTTTCTCCACATCCTCATTAGTATCATCAAAACCAGGCGTATCAACATAGAAACATCCATTTCCACAATCATGAGCTGTTACTTCGTCTGTTTCTGACTTAGAAGAATGCCCAACTGTTGAAGACGCACCAAAAATGGTTCCGGCAAAGCTTTTTCCATTGCCCGTCTTTCCAATTGCAAGAATACATTACTGAGGTGCCTAAATAAAACGTTAGTTTTTTCCTTGTTAAATAAGATTGAAAACATTCTTGTTCGTATTTCTCACTGACATCGATCATTTTTTCGTAGTTTCAATAAAATTTGATACGAATAGATAATTTATTCATTTTATTCATTTTTCCCTGAACCATTGTACACAAAAAAATATTATTTGCAACGAAGGCTCGCATGTTCGAACAACCTTTGTCAATGGGCTTGTAGATTTATGTTACGCGCCATTTTTAATGGGTATAGTAATAACTAAAAGACATTATGTATATAAACTGTTTTTTAAATCCCAAATTGGTAATCTAAAATTGGAAAGCCATTCATTTTTAGAATTCTGCACGCAGTATCGAAACTCCTTTTTTTTCACGCGAGTTAAGGGGATGATGAGATAAACCATTGTATATACTTTTTCAATTACACTTTCATGCGATTTAATAATAATATCTATTTAATTGCCATTGTGATGACAATAGTTTGATTGTTGATAAATTGAGTTAATAACAACATTTAAATAGGATTTAAAAATGATAAAGATGTATCTTTATCATGCGTGTATCTATATCGACTGTATCGCCCTATCACAGAGCATCTCCTGTCAATTTGAAAAGTTTAAACGAATGAAAATTTTAATTTAACATTTCACAAAACTAAATAAATAGACTTTCTCGATTTTTTAATTATATAAAATTTTTTTCTTGGTATTATGATAAATCAAGGCAATAACTTGATTTTCTCGACCAAGAGGCCATTTATGAAAGGTCTTTTGATTAAAATCATCAGTTCAATTGGCGTTGCAATAAATTATGGGCAATAGAACAATAGTTTAGTTGCCTTGACCAAAAAGTCATTACTAATCAAAATCAATTATTCACCTGAATAAAATCAAGTCGCGATAGTTTAACTAGATGAGAAAAAAATGATGGCTTCCCTGCAGATTAAAATAATTCCCATCCAAAGAAAAAATTTGAATCTTACATAATAAATAAAAGAAAAGTACTTATTGTATACCACCACTAAATTTACTAATAAAAGTGAGTTCACAATCTCATAAATGAAACAATATAATCAATAAAAACTACATTATCATTAAAATCTTCATCCGTAATAAAAATTTGTAGCTATGTCATCTATATTTATATCATTCTGCTTCACAGGAAATGACAAGTATATGTCTGGGAGTGCCTTATACCAGATGAAAGGTGATGAAGATATATGTACATGCTGATGGCATCTATTTGTGTCGCAGCTCACAATATTGGTGGAAAAACATTACACTCGTTATTAAAAATCTGAATTCCATGATGGAAGATACTAAACTTTAATCCATCTCAACAAAGAAGACAAAACCAACCTAAAAAAATGGAAGCAATAATATTGTATTTGGAGGAATACCAACTCTAGCGATAGGAGACTTAGCTCAATTACCTCCAACAAGGCCAAAATACGTCTTTCAATCTCCAGCCTGGTCACCATTCTTTCCTTTATTTTTAACCACACCACAATGTCAACAAGAAGATATCAATTTATAATGTTCTTCAAGAAATATGAACTGGTCACCTATCAAGAAGGTCAAAAAATATTATTCAATCAAAATCAATATGAGTAATGACCCTGAAAAATTCTATAGCACTACTCATATTGTCAGTACATGTCAAGTCGTCTTCAACATAAATCAACTCCTGTGTAGCTACCTCCCATTTGATTACACAACAAATGAACCCCTCACCTTGATATCTGAAGATATCCTAAACTTGAAATGCTAAATGAAAACAATTTGATCACAATTTTAAACTCTCGAAAAACCTACCTCATATTATACACTTACAAAAAGTTGCGCATGTCATGTCTCTAAATAACAAACTTTTAAATGATGGTATTTGAAATGGCTCAATCGGAATCATAACAAGAATTATTGATGATCAAAATATAGAAGTAACTTTTCCTACCTTTACGAACTTAAGCAAAGTCATTGTTCAAAAAGAAACTGTCTATTTTAATATAGATGGAAAACGTGCATCAAGAAAACAATTCCCACCCTAGAATGCCTTTGCCTTCACTGCTGATAAAGTGCAAGGTTTAACATTCGTGGCAGAACCTCCGTATCATAAACTTTGACTACAACTACTTGATATCACCAAGGCCACTCTGAATAAATACAATAAATTAAACGCGATACATGCTAAAGGGTTCCAAAATTTACAATAAATCTTTGTCATACCAGATCACATGTTCTTTTAACTAATAACTTTCATTTAATAAATTATTATTTCCTACTACTTATTAAATTGTTTAAAAATGATATCTTAAACGATTTAATGAATATTTCATATTTAAATCGTCCAAAATCGTCATTTAATAAATATTTCATTAAGAATCGCCTGAAAATAATATTTTTTTAGACGATTTATGGACGATTTAATAATTAATCGTCTAAAAATATTATTTTTAAACGATTTAATAATAATATTTATTCCCTAAAATAATATTTTAAATCATTTAATATTATTATTATTTTTAGAAATTAATATTTTTAAACGATTTACGGATGATTTAATAATTAATCATCTAAAAAATATTATTTTAAAGACTTAATAAAAAATATTATTTTTAGATGATTAAATAAAGATTATTAAATCACCTAATAATATTATTGGACGATTTAATTATATTAGGCTCGCGAGCCCTAAGACTCATGGGGAGCTTTATGCCAGATGTAGGTGGCGGGACAACCTCCTACATGGAGTCTATAAATAAGGAGGAAAGATAACGGTGTAATATATAATTAATTGATGTAATGCACAACGTGAAAAAAAAAATATTAATAAAGTTGTAATTTTCTGGTATAATCACATATCGGATTATGGAAAAAAAATTCTCAAAGAATATCCCGGAAAAAATACACGTCTATTGTTGCATATAAAATATACGCGACATATAGATGCCAGATACATGATGGTTTAATAAAAATACAATATTATTATCTATACTCCGATTTCATTTGTCTGAATGGAATAAAAATAGTTTGAATCTGGATTATATGTAGTTAAACAGTTAAAAAAAATTAATTGGTCGAATATATGTATGGACTAATGCTTATTAATCAATTTTATAAAGTCTCATTTTTCTACGACTACTCCAAAGTGATAGAGCGGAGATTAAAAAAAATGCTTTATATGTAGGATAAATCATATGTTCTTTCCAAAATTCGCATCAATATTCAAGTTTTTCGGTTAGCGCAAGCTTTACAACTCAGAGGTGAGTAGTTATATGCAATTAATGTTCTATCCTTTTCTTTAATCCCGAACCCACCAAATATTATCAATGTACAATATTAAAAAATGTACTCTTTTCATATCTTATCCGATCTAGTTCTACCGTTGCTTCTTCCCATATGCAGTCTGCACCACTTCAGTTGAGAAAAGTTCGCCTTAATCAAGCCAGGGAACATTTACTTGCATTCCAAGAAGAAAAAATAGAAGTGAGCGAGGATATGAAGCCAATCGTTATCGCTGAAAAGTATCTCAAAGCTGAACGAAAGCTCCCTGTTAGCATTCGTTTGATCGATGGAAAAATTATAGCCCACGAATTACCTCTCTCATCACATTGAGTAGTATCGAACAGAATCTCTACTTGATATATGTCGGAATAATCAATTACTTGGCGTAAATAAAGAAGATCTTATTATGGGACCGAATAGTTACTATACAGCTGACCTTACCATTCATGGATCTAACTCGGAGGGGAATGCGTATACTAACATTGGTTGTCGAAGTTAGTAAAAGCGAGACTGTTCCTAGCCTACATATCTTTCAACGGGTTACTTTTCTCCACAGACAACCATTCAAATTTACCTTGCGATCAAAATATTTTCCCAAGCGTCAGGATGGTACAATAGCAATGCTTACACTGCGCTACCTACGTACAAATCAAAATAATATAGTGCCAGATATCATCATATCTTTTGGCACGTCGCCTCTCCATTATAATACAATGGAATTTCTTACGAATACTGTGGGTGTTCCACCTGCTAACATTACTGGCTTCGGTTTTATAGCAACTGCTTGCAATGCCCCTGGTATATTAAATTATCAATTGCATATTCCCGCCATTGAACTTTTCAACGGTTCTCTCGGTGGAGCAATCAATGGGTTTTACTTGGACTTGTGAGAACTAAAAAGTATAATATTAAAGTATTTCCGCTAATGATAGTGCATCATGAAAATACGATCTGTTTAAATAAAAAATAATATTAACATTTGATTAAGTTTATAATGATAAAAATAAGCCAGATTAAAGGGTTAGCTTTATCTTTATCTTTTTAATCGTCACGTTGCTATGACGTATAAAGTTTTTTCATTAGGTCGTATGCATCAAAAATAAATTTTTTTTGTGAAGTATTCATCGATTTTAACAATATATAAAACTTATATTGCAATTCCATTAAATTTTTTCATGATATATAATTTTTAACTCATTACAAAACAATCCAATTCTCTTCGCATTCGAGTTAACTTACATTTGTTTTTTGATAAAATTATTGGGACAAAAAATTCGTTATATTCTTCGTGAAATAAAAGATCCCATGTGCATTACAATTTGTAAAACTGATCACTTTGCAAGAAAATATATTAGTTGCATATATTGCAGAGACACGCTATGTCATTTCTCCGAAATAAAAAATTCTTTATTGATAATACGGAAAAAATACATTATATATACAATAAAAATCATTATATATACAATAAAAATACATGAAATAGAATTATTATTTATTTTTTATTTTTTCCTGCATACAACGTCTTTTGTTTTCGGGATCTCCATATGCTGTTACCCTTGTCTTTTAACAAAACCAATTATTTGTTTTATATTATCCCGTAAATTCTCCTGGTTTCCTCTAATAGCTTTTTTCGTTAGATCTATTTGGTGTTCAGATTTACTTGCGCAGTATAACCCGTCTGACGTAAACATGTTGAAATGTCAATCTACACGCTATGGATTCGATAAAAGTGCACCGTGTCGACTCATTGACATCTGTCATTGATTTTATTTGCGCAAGTCGTAATGAAATTTCTGCAATGCATTGTTTAAGGCAATTACCTATAACAAAAACTTACTTGGATTAAATTATTTTATATTTGTAATATTATCCCCATTAACTTTATATTCGCGTAGTTCTGTAAGACGAAAAAGCTCGTAGTTTTGTTCTTTGAGCTCTTCAGCAAAATCCGCAAGAGAAACTATTCCAAATGAAAATCCAATATTACGATATTCCTCCTTGGTAGTCTTAAGAAAAACACGATCAGCTATTTCCTCCTGCCGAAAAATATCAAAATGCGATTCTTTAAGTTTTAAATCTTTCCTCCGTAAATAATCGATTAGTTCTTCGGTATCATAATCTTTTTATTGTATCCGAATTATTTCTTCTTCACCGGAAAAATATGCTTAAGGGTGATTTATAATCATCAATTAAATTATGTAACATATAAGTTATCCCCTAGCTATTATAAATCTAATATAAATATTTGTTTAACATGATGATCAAAATTGGGACTTGCCCTAATGCTTTTATAAAGGTTTCTCCAGTATTATTATTTCTTTGATTTCAAGTTACCCATATAGGTACCGTTATATTAAAAAATATATTCGTGACTATATAAAGAATTATTTACTACAAAAAGTTTTTAATAAAATTAAGTTACTTTCGGTAAAGAAATAACTATAATGGAAGCCAAAGTTAATGGAAAGATGAACAAGTTGTTTAAACGTAAAGAGAAATCAGTTACGAAAGAAAAAAGTAAAAAAGATAAAGAGGAAAATGAAATTAGTATCATTACTAAAAAAGTGGTAAAATTTTGTAAGCCAAGTAAAAACAAGCGAAAAAATGAAAAGAATGAGGAAGAAGAAATTATGGTAATTATTATAATTTTACACTTTTGAATAATATTAAAATAATTTATTTCAGTATTTTTTATTAATTTATTATGTAATTTATTTATTGTACATTTCTTATAGACTCCGGAAGTTAGTCCACCTAAAGTTGAAACAAAAGAGAAACCATCACAAGTACAAGAAATGCATCATATTATTAACAAATTAAAGGATTTTTTAGATCAAGATAGACAAAATTTACTTGGTCCTGCTAATAATCTAAAATATATTCATAATCAACTATCTCAACTTGAAAAATCTAGAGATAATAACATGCGACAAGCATACATTAACCAATCATTCGAGATAAATACCTTACAAGATTATTATAAACCATTAGAAGAATTTTCCAAAGATTTTGATTCATATCTTTGGGAATCAACAAGAAAGATAATTACTTTTGATTGGCAAGCAAAAACAGCAATTGTTCAATTAGTAGAAATTATTGAAGAAAAGGATGCAGTTGCTTATGAATCAGATTTAACATCAAATACATTAAATGAACGCAAAATCAAATCTTATAAAGAAAAATTTTCGGAAACATTAAAGGATTCCATAATAGCAAAGTTTGGAAATATTTTAAATAAAGAAAGAAGTCATCTAGCAATAATCGACAAATTAGAATTTGTTTATGAGGATTTAAAATCAATAAATAATCAAATTGCACCACAATTTCCTAATATAAGTCGTGAACTTGTATTGACATATCATAAAAATGTATATTCTTTGTTAGATGATATTTTACAAAGTAAGCCAGATGTAGAAATTATATTCAGATTAATTCGATGGGTGCGTCAATATCACATTATAGTTCTTATAGATTTACAAGATTTACAAATGTCAAAAGATTTGTTAAAACCACAACTTTTAGATGGGCGAGAACAAGAATTAGTAGATGAATATATAAATATTATGTGTAGTAAAATTCAAGAATGGAAGCCCAATTTGATAAAGAATAATATTGAGGAATTTATTAAACGAGCACAAAATCCAGATATTATTGATGAAAATCAATTATTTAGACTTACTGAAACATCTATAACAATTAATATGATTAATCAAACAGTTGAAATTGCAATTAATTCTGCACACAATAAAATATTAGTAGAAACAATTAAAGAATGTTGTCAAGTGATGATAGACTTACAACAAGATATGAATAGAACTTTAGAATCAGAATCATTAAAATTTATTGAAAAAATTCCCCCTGATAATTTTATAGAATACGCTTTCGCCTTGGCCAATGATCAACTTCGTTACGCAGATTTTATTGAAGAAATTATAAAAAGAACACAAACAACATCAAAAGAATGTATTTATGAGATAAAAGAGAAAACTTCGCTTATATTAGATGGATGTTTTCGATTAGCTAATATTGCTATTGATACTATAATGAAAATTATATATAATGAAATAAATGAATTTCTTGAATTGCATACATCATCATGGTATAAAGAACCTGGGAAATTTATGAAAGATATCATTGCTAAACTTAGAAGTGACACTGAACACTATAGACCACATTTAAAATTATATTTGTTTGATAAATTTATACGAACAATGACACAATTTTTTGTAATAGCATATATTGAATCAATGATAAAGAATAATACTAAATATAAAATGCCACAATGTCTTGAACTTATGAAACAAGACATTCAAGAAGCACATGAATATTTTGGAATATACCTTAAAGCAACAGAAATAGAACAACAATTTGATCCAATTTTAAAACTACAAGAATTTTTAACTACAAATGGAAAATGGATAGATAAAGATTATAATTCCATAAAAAATGCGTATGGAGATATTCCACGAAAATTACTTAAAAAATTTTTATCAAAACGAAATGATCTTAACAAATTTCAATTAAAGATGCTTGGAAAGACTATAAAAACTAAAGAATTAGAGATGGGAGAATATACAGGAGAACCAACAATATTTAGTAAGGTCACAATTAAACAAGAAGATGAAGATATCAACGCATTACAACAATTTAAAGAAGTGAAAGATGGAATAAAAAATAAATTTCGTCAAGTGAAAAAATTAAATTTTTAAATTTTATTTAATTTTATATTTTAATATATTATGTAATAATTGTATTATATATTTATTTACTTTATTTATAAAATATATAAATTTATTTAACAACAATCTGAATAATGTAAAGAAATATTGCATGACACAACTTTATTCTATCAAAAACTCAAGGATTCACACCAACAGTGTAAAAATCATATTCAACAATTATATTGACAAATACATTGACAAATACATTGACAATTACATTGACAAATACATTGACAATTACATTGACAATTACATTGACAATTACATTGACAATTACATTGACAATTACATTGACAATTACATTGACAAATACATTGACAATTACATTGACAAATACATTGACAATTACATTGACAAATACATTGACAAATACATTGACAAATACATTGACAATTACATTGACAATTACATTGACAAATACATTGACAATTACATTGACAATTACATTTAGTCTATATATACGATCATTCTTTCCTAGAAATAAATAATAAATTTTTAATATATATACATATTGAAACTTCCAAAATGCAATTTATATAATAATATATATTTGAGAAAGTATAAACAATTAAATATAATAATAATAATAATTTGATGAAACTATTTAAATGAATTAAAAATAATGCAAATTTAATAAAAGATAAATTTATCATAAATCTGATAAACTTAATAGAATTTAGAAATAGCTGTGATATCATTGGCATCTACATTGTTAAAAGATAATGAATTTAGAATTTACTTCTAAAATAAGCATAAATAAACCTAAACCATAAATAAGCATTCACTTCTAACAAAACAATGGTAATAATAATGGTATATAATGTTAATATTTATTAAATAAATAAAAAATAATATAAAATAATTGTAATCATTTGAAAACAAAAAAGTACCTTTGATCCGGTAAATGGGACATCATAAAATTTTAATCTCTCGATAAAATATTTTTCAAGACCAGCAGCACACTTCACATATATCGTCCCTTCGGCGTTGTAAAGACGACAATTACTAAATATAGTTTTTATGTCGGAAATATAATCATCGATGGATTTGTAACAATTACTTTCTACTTTCTTTTCAATTTTCGAAAGATCTAAAAAACAATAAATGAGTTAATTAGTGAAATTGTTTATTATTATTGTTGTTGTTATTATTGTTTTATTATTATTTTATTACATAATCATTATTATTAAAATAAAACTTTTAGTAAATTTAACAAAAAGTCGTAGATTACCCATTGGATTTTTAATAACATTATAATAATCGGGCACTTCATCATGACTGACAGCATTTCGAAATGGCCAAGATTTAGGATTTTTCTTAAGTTCGCTGGTAATATTCGCCATAATATTACGTATGGATTTTTTATTACCGCGAGCACTAAAGAATCAAATTTGAATTAAATTATAAAATTGAATTAAATTGTATAAATGGTATAAATGACGAGACTTGTGTATACAAAAGAGAATTAACTAACCGAGCTTCCATTTCTTCATTCCAGCCGGATTCAGCTATAAAAAAAATGTTAATATTATAAAATCCATGATCAAATTAGGAATAATATTTCAACAATTTATATATACAATTAACCCTCTATAAATGCACCCAGGGAATCAGCATTTATAGAGGGAAATTTTATAAGTGTTATTAGTGGACGGGTCTGAAATATAGAGTGCATTTATAGAGGGTTCACTGTATATATTATTTATTTTTGAAGTAACCTACAAATGCCAGGTATTTCTCGGGGGTTGACCGGCTTACCCCCGTTCTTAAAAATATCTAATCCCTGATAACGTGGGGTGTTTTTTCTTCGCTCAGCAATTTTGTCCCTAATTGCCTAAAATAATTAAAATAATAATTAAAATATTAGTAATTAACATAATAATATTTAAAAGAAAAAACAATTACAAATTACACACCTTCCTTTGCCTAGCGAGAGTTTCGTGCAATTTTAAATATTCCACCTTCTCGATCATCGTGCACTGTGATAATAATAATAAAATTTATTTATTTATTAATTAATCAAATTAAGATAAAATTAAGAGGAATATTTATAAATACCTGCATGATTGTTGCTTCATCATAATCTTTAATGAAGCTCATCCATAAAGATCTATCGAGAGTGATATCAGTTGTGAATCCCTGAAACACAAACAATTTATGCATTAATTTATTGAATAAAAATAGAAATGAATTCTAAAAATTTACATTTTTTTTGAAAAATCCCATGGCGTGATTATCAGCATAAGTCATTAAATGTTTAATTCCTTCTTTATCTTTAAGATGATCCTTCAAATGATTCATTAAATGTGAACCATATCCCTAAGAATTATATTATTAAGATTATTATTATTATTAATCTAATAAAATATATAAAGAAATAATCAGGAAATAATACAATATAAAAGATGACTTGAATTACCTTCGCTTGTTCAGTAGAACTAACAACGCAAAATACAATTTCTGCTAATTGATTATCTGGAAATAATCGATAAGTTATCCCACCAACAACTCGATTCCCATCTTTGACAAATGTTAAAGAATAATGACGACTAATATAATCAAATAATAAAATCTTGTTTATTCATCTTTTATATCTAAAGAATATCTTTGTCTATTAACTAATATTTATTTTATTAATAATAATATATATATATATTTCTTTACTTACTTGTCATAGACGAGTCGTGTTATATATTCTGGTGGCATATTAGGCAATTGAATTTTAATTAGATTTTTCAATCCTGTTAGAAGAACAAGGTTTTTTGAACTTTTGCCATCATTGGTTAATATTTCCTTTTTAATAATGCCTTGACGTTCTTCAATCATCGCTGGTTTATCAGGTATTGTAAATTCATCGATTTTAGTTTTACGCGCATTAGGACCATTCTCACGTTCATCATTTAACTTTCGTTTTTTTGAATTGGAGGAATTTTCTCCTACTGCAACGAGTTTTCTAGAATAATCATTATTTTATTAAATTTTTTATTGGAAATTATTGAAATTATAAATATTTTATATTTTATATTAAAATAAATTTATTAAATGAATTTATTATCTAAATTTTATTTACATATAAATTCTATTTTTATATAAAATTTACATTTTACATGTATAACAATTAAAAATAGAATTCATACCTTCTTAAATTTAACAATTCATCATCCTCATAATCAAAATCTAATAATTTATTCTTTGATTCTAAAATTGTATCAATTTCCATTGCTATTTCTAAACGTGCTTTAAATGCTTCATCTGAAGTCAATTGACTCTCGCCATGCAAACTAACCCGATGGTTACACTGACATAAATCTGCTCGATCTTTAATATCTTTTTTATCTTTTTTAGGTTTCCAACCAAGACATGGACATATACTCCCCGAATGAACATCTGCTGCACAAGGAGTATTACGACCAATTTTTAATAATTTTTCGGTCAACGTCAGTGTTTGGATCGATCTTGAAGCAGGTGGGTAATCTATTGAATGCATTTTTCAATAATAGTAATATTTATAACTCTTTCAATGAATACCGCTGAATCTATGAGCTCTAAAAACCATATAAAGAGGATATAATAATATTTGAAACGAAAGCGAGAATCTTTATAAACCTACATATATATATATATATATATAATAAATTTTAAATTTAAAGGAAAAAAAAAACTATATATACTGGAGTCAACTTCTATAATATCGCCCCTATATATCACGCCTTTATTGGTCACAAATCACATGATTTTGATAAATCCATATATATGTCATCATCTTTGGTATGCTATTTGAATAAAGAAAAAATATTTAAATAAGACTAATTGTATGTTAATGTTTTATAAAAACCAAAAGAAAAATTGAATTACTTTTTTTTTTTTTTATTTTGAAAATTTATATAAGTATAGATAAATCTATACATTCCAAAAAATAATAATTCTCACACATCAAATTTCTTAAATAAATACATCATAAAGCTGCAACTTCGTGGCCTGTGACCAGCTTTGTGAAATCCATAAGTGGCCTGTACTAACGTGCTTGGCCTCAAACCTCTGAAACTGACACACAAATACACGGATAAAATGATTATAGTATTCTCATAGAAAAGGTATAAAGGTTTTTTTGATCTATTTTATATTTTTAGTATTAAAAATATTAAAGAGAGAGATTATTATTTTTATATTATTGTTTGTCACAATGAATTTATATTTATCACAATCATCAGGTTACAGTATATTGTAAAGATCTAAAGAGAAAAATGAATAAATACATTTATAACTGACAGGTAACTTTGCATGCGGATACTAAAAGGTAAAGCAAGACGAAAAGTGTGGTGGTATTTATTTGTTTACTTTATATATTAAATATACAGTTTTCTTAAACATTAAGTATTCAATTCATTCTCAAAGTAATAATTAGAATAATACTTTGTTCAAAAATGTATTTTCCGGAATTTTTAGAATTCCAGAATTCTTTATCAATATGTCATTTTTTGATTATTTTCTTCATGTCTATATCCAATATTTATCGTATCACCCAATCATCCAATCATAAATAATCTCTTAAATCAATTAACACATTCTCCAAATAAGGATTGTTTAAACCTAATTTTTGTAATTTTAATAAATTCATTTTTTACACAAATATTTTACTCATTCAAATATGAAAATAAAGGCACGCATAAAGTTTACATTGAAAATATTCCAACCCGAAAGGTTTATTACTTTCCCATGTCGAACTAATAATCATTTAATGTAACACTTAAATATGTTTACCACCTAAAAACACCACTCAACGATTCCATTCTTACCGTGAAACACTCGTTGATTTGTGATTACCTTCCAGCCAAAATTATTTTATGCATAAATTAAACACGAAGCATTATTTTAATTTAAAATTCAAACTTCTTCCTCTTTACTAACGAATCATCTAATCATTCAACATTTCACCAACTATTTTTCTTTACCTACTCCTACATTCCTCTTTCCTCCATCCATAAGTTTTCTTCTCAGCTTTAATTTTATTTTATTTTTTTTTAAAAAAAAAAAAATAAATAAAAGGTAAAAATGTCTTGGCCATTTATGACACTTAAAATTCTTTATCCTCTTCAAGTAATTATCTCATTAGCGATAATTATTCTTCTTAGCGCTTGGGTTACTACCACTGAATCGTACGTTCATGATTATGATGGAAAATCTAATCCAATTCATTTACCTGGAGATCTTTATACGAATTTCGTGCTTGGATCCATATCTATTATTACAGCTATTTCTTTAACCATACCAAACATAACTCGTAGATTTGGATATAGTATTTTTGCATTATCTATGGATATTATGTTAGCACTTTCTTGGTTAATCGTTGCTATATATACAACCGCCAGAGCAACTAATGGATCATTTATAGATTCAAATGTTATAATGAAAATAAATTTTGGTTCTAATTTTGAAGGAAAAGGTGGTGAATGGATTAACAAACGTGCAGTTGCTACTAAATTAGGATGTTCTATATTGGCATTGGAATGGATAACTTTTATTACTTGGACAATTTTGAGTATTATATTATTTCGTGTTCGTTCACGTAGATGGGCAAATAAAAATTCAGAACAAAATAAACGAATTACAATATGTAGCAGTTATAACGATTCATTCGATGAAGATGATGCTAAAATGTTAACAACCCCTAAAATTAAACAAAAGATTGATGATCTTCTTAAAAATCCTGAATCGACAAAACAATCAAATCGAGTTTCCACTATTATGAATAGTAACAACAGCGAAAAGAAACCGATAGTAGAGATGAATTCAAATATTAATAGTTCTACCACAAAAACCTATTCACTTACCAATAGTAGTACTTTTTCTCCTGATTACTACACTATTGCTCTTAATGATATTAATGAGGAAAAGATACAATAATTTATTATCTAATTCATTTTTTATATTTATATTTTTATATTTTTATATTTTTATATTTATATTTTATTTTATATCATTTTTTGTTTATAATTAACTGTAATTTTATAATGTATATGTTTATTGTGAGTTTTTTTTTTTTATTTATTATGAGTGAAGTGACAACTGTTATTTTAGAACAAGAATTCTAATAGAATGAGAAATATTTAGTTTATAAATTATTTAATTTTATATTCTCGGTAAATTCTTTATACATTAGATTCAATTCGTTTAATTCGCGTTTAAATAAATAATAGAATGATTTTATTTCGTGTGAATTCTCTTAGAAGATTATACGATAATTATTTATTGAGAATTAAAATTATTTGAAGCCCTACTTATTAGAAATATTAGAAATTTGCATGAACATTAAGTTTTTAATTCATTTTTTTTTTTTTGAATTTGTTTCATGTTTTTTTTTATTGCATATCATCATTTGTTTCATATTTCTCCTTGTATTCACGTTTTGCATTATTATATGAACAAAATTAATAATAAATATTATTATCCAAAGAAGCAATTAAAGCAAATAAAAGGTTCATTTTGAAATATCAGAAAATTTTGTTTATTTATTTATTTATTGTAGAAAAAAAAAAAGAAAACTTTTTATTTAGACCAGTGAAATAAAAGGAAATAATTATATAACATTGAAACATTAATAAACTTCGAAAAAAATAGAGAAATAAATATTTATATATTTAGTATAATGTTCCAAATTTTGATTAGAATTCTTCAATAAAAAAAAAAATAAAGAATTTTTTTAAAGAATAAAGAAATTAACGAATAAAAAAGATAAAGGTTAAAAGTTTTAATAATTAATTAATATAGGGAAAAGAGTTAAAGTATGATTTTTAATTTCTTTGGTGATAAAGTTTTTTGTTGTTACAAGTTTAATGAAAAAATAATAGTAAAATAGAAGTAAAAATAAAGGATTGACACATACCACTAATAATATATATAAAATAAAATATATGGAAAATTATAAATTAAAAAATGAATAATATACATTATTTTTAGTATGAAAAATATAAATTAAAAAAAATAAAATAAAATAAAAATTCTATATTATAATAAATCCTAATTGAGTTTTATCTTCTTATATAACCTTATGAACGTAAAGGTTAATAATGATGCCTTCAAATTTTGATTAATATACATCTTGAATATTTTGATTTGTTAACGATACTTCATTATTTTTATTTGATTGTTTCTAATAAATAAAATAAATAAAATAAATAAAAATAAAATAAATAAAATAAATAAATAATTTATGATTATTATAAAAATAAAAATTATATAACTCACCAAATAATATTGTTGAATTGAAAAGGAAGTAGAAAATCCTTTATTATCAGTAAATAGATTTGTAGCAATTGCTTTCATCTCTTCTTCACCGTAATAAGTTTTCTCTACATTTGTTTGCGTAATATCATTATCATATTCTTCTCGTTTTCCCTCTTCTCCTTCTCCTTTATGAGAATAAATATCATCATATTTATCTAAATTTCGTGGTTTCGGTAAATCAGGAAATTTAAATAATCTACTTTTATAAATGGCTCCTGGATGACAAATAATAGATCCATTAAAAGATTTTTCTTCTTCTTCTTCTTCTTCTAAAATTCGTAATCTCTCTTTTTCTGCAGAAACAAATTGATTTGCTATATCATGTTTTTGAGATACTCCCATATGCCATCCCCACGACATTAATGTCGTTTCTAATTCTCTAATATTAGGTCTTAATCTTGGGTCAGCATTCCAACATTTTTCCATTAATTCTATATAACATTCAGGAACTTCTGTTATTATTGAAGGTCGTAATCCCTTACAAATATCTTCAGCTAATTGTACATCATGAGATCGTTCATGAAATGGTCTTTTTCCAGTAGATACTTCCCACATTATCATACCAAAACTATAAATATCTGATGCTTGAGTATATTCTTCTCCATATAATACTTCTGGTGCAATATATGGTAAAACTCCATAAACGCTTACATCATCGATAGAACCTTTAATTTGTTTACTTGCTGGTCGATATTGTCCTAAATCTGTTATGTACGTTAAATTTTGTGATCCATTAAAATGTCTTAAAATATTTCCACTATGTAAATTTCTATGAATTAATCTTGCATTATGAATTGTCATTAATCCATTTGCTATATTATAAACTACTCCTAATTTCTTTTCCCAAGTAATATCTTGATTATTTTTTTCAAGATAATGTCTTAAATCGTCATCAACCAATTCTAACACAATTACATAGTCACGTGTCACGGGGTCGCGACTAAATCCATAGCAACGTGGAATATATTTATTATGATGACAACGATGTTGACAAAGCTAAAGAAAATAATAACAAAAAAAAAATTATAAGAATTAAAAAGTGAAATAATATAATAATTAAAATGGATTTTAAAAATATGAATATATTTATTTACCTCTTTCCAAAAATGAGAATCAGCTTTATTTGAATCGTAAATTCTTTTAAGTGCTATTTTTTTTTCTCCTTCACGTATCCAAGTTTTTCTATTATCATCCCAATATATTTTAGGTCCAAGATCCCATGTTGCTTTATATACAACTCCAAAACCACCTTTGCCGATCTCTTTAATCTTTTCAAATTTATCATAAGGTATCCACTCTAAAAACATTAATGGACCCGTAGTATTTATTTGTGTATTTCGAATAAATTGATCTAATTCATTATTTCCACTCGTCCAATTATGAAAATTATCTTTAAATCGGTTTACTTCGCAAGGTTGACACCATCCACGTTGAGTATATTGTTGTTTACAAGTTGGGCAAATTTTTTTGGACGGATTAATTCCATTTATATCTCGGGTTTTCGATTTTTTACTTGAAACGCAACCCATTTTATTATTATTTTTATTGAAAATAAAATATAAATTTGAATATTTTTATAATAGATTAAAGGTAAAAATATTTTTTTTAATTAAAAAAATGAAGGCGGAAAGAAGAAAAAACTCAACGGATTTATTAATAGAATTTTTCTAAGAGGAATAAAGAAATATTACCAGAATATTTAGCTAGACTCTCTTCTATAAGGAATATATTTATATGTATGCAAATCAAATTGAATTTTATACACCTTCTGCATACCACATTAAACTTTAAGTAAAACCTATGCTAATCTGCGGTGAAACGGAGTAAAAAAATTCTCTACCGTTCAATGTCTTGTATCACATTCAGCGCCCAATTACAAGAAAATTTTTCATTCTCTTTCACCCTTTGTTTCGCTGAGATCACGTAGATTTCCGTTTAATTCATTATCTCCTTGTTTTATAGATTAACCGTAAAATAATCAAGAATATTAACTAATAATGAATTGTATAAATGAAGCAACAAATACAATTGATAATGAATCGTAAAATCTTCGTCATTTGGCATGTGATAATCCGTTTTTTTACTTTTACGGAGTTATCTATTATTAAAAAATTACATTTTTTTTATAATATTTCCTTATTAGATTTTAATATATGCAACAATGCTAAAAACAGAAAAAAAAATGGTTAGGCGGACAGAAATTATTCCAATTTCTTATTTTAGCTATTCATTGCATTGCTTTTGCATATTGCATATTTCACAAAGAAAAAAAAAGGTACTTCACCCCTACTATTCAACCCAATTGTAGAAGAATATGGTTATAAATTTCGGTTTTATGCTATTTTCAATTTATCAAAGAACAAAGTTTTTAGCCTTGGTATTTTTAAATTAATTTTCAATTTCTAAACACGGAATAATGTAACACGTGTTCAAAAATAATAACATTTTTCATCATTAATTTTTTCGTGAACTACGAAAAAAGAAACCCAAAAAAAATGAAATCAAAATACAAGCGATATATATTAATATAAACAATATAAAAACTTTCTGAATTTTTCTTTTGCGCTAGTAAATAAAATGTGGTGTCTGGATACAATTCCATGTTAAAAGTAAAGCATCTATATATCGACAGTATTTTTTTTGTCAACAAATGATATCATCAAAAGATTTACGTATAATGAAAAACCTAAAAACATAATAAAACGTATTGTATATTACACTTAACGCGTTTACTTTTTGTTTCTCACGTTTTCCACCTTTACATTATTTTATTATCTAAAAAACCTCTTCTGCATCATTTTAAATACTTGTTTGTCATTTCGTTCTTCATTTTCCCATTTCTACTATAATAAAAACTTATGTTCTTCTGCTCCTCTAAAAAAATACAAATAACCCACACAACTCTTGATTTTTTCTTTTTTTTATTATTTTAATTTGTAAAACTTTAATACCTTATATTTCATTTTTGTAAAAATTTAAATAAAAAGCTAATTCTTCGTCATCCACTCCTGCTATTAAATAAAATCGCAGGTAAATATTTGTTTAAAGGTTTTTTTTTTTTAGATTTTTTTATTATTTTTATCATTCATCCTTCCTTCCCCATTTCCATTATAAATAAAGTCTTCTCTAAATTATACACATAACAAGATTGCAAGTGTTTATTTTTAACCGTCTTCCCCGTTCCTATTATCAAATTCATCCATGTTTCCCGTCTCTAAAATACTCTCATAATCCCGTGATCCTCTTATGTTATTTTTTTTGTTATGCTTTCTCCCTTTCGCAATAAAAACTTTAATAAACAAAATTCCTTGTTTACCACTTTTAATGAGGTGAGGTATATATTTTTCTGGTGGGCTTTGTTTAGAATATTTAATGTATTTGTATTTTATTGTATTTTGAGAAAAAATAAAATATATTATTTTTAAAATCTTTATTTAAATGAAAATTTTTTTAACGAAAGAATATGTATGATAATTGAGTATTTTAAATATTTTCTAATAAAATATGTAAATATTTTCTAATAAAATATGTAAATATTTTCTAATAAAATATGTAAATATTTTCTAACAAAATATGCAAATATTATCTTTAAAATTCGGAAGTTAATGCACAGCATTTTATGATCAGTGTATAAATTCTTGGCAAATTCTGTAGAAGTACGAATATAATTTTCATTAAACAGTTTGGCAGCTTTACAATTTTTTATTGAGATAATTATTTTTTACAAATTTGATCTAAGAATTTTTTTCTGATCTAGAATAAATTTCATGAGAAAATAAGAATTAATTAAAAAATAGAATTATACTTTTATAAATAAAATTAATATATTTAAATATATATATTAAATTTTTGAAGTCTATGTTAATTGTAATAGATTTGATGGTTAGCCAAATAAATATTATCCGACTCACAATATATCATTCACAAGAGCGCAAAAATTGGATTTAAATACGCTACGTACGAGTAACGAAATGTTGCATGGTTAAATGATCACTTTCTTTTTAGTCATCTGTCAAATACCCAAACCTCTTTTTCTTGGTAAGGCCCCAGGTTCTCTTTTACCTGGAATAATTATACGTGTTCCTTTTGATTTTGAAGTTGATTGCTCTTTGGCTTGTGTTTCTTCTTGTTCTCGAGCCATCTTAATTTGCATTTCCATTGTCATTTTGGCCATCTCTGATTTGTTTGCAGCTCGTTTTTCCTATATAATTAAATAAAATAAATAAAATTAAATAAAATTATTATGAATATAAAAGATAAAATATGAAATAGTTAAACCATCTCACCTTTTGTGTGAAGTTTTTCTCTTTGATTGAATAAAACATGGGTCTAAAATAAAATATTTACATATATTAATATTAGTAAATGAAATATAATAACAAATAATAACAAAACAAAAATACATACCCCATTTCCGCTAGCCAATAAGGATCAACAGCAGTCACACACTGCATATATTCTTTGGAAGTCATCACAAGTTCATGATAGACAATGTAATCTGGGGTATAACCCAAACCATACAGTGCACTTGTTGGATGAAGATGACAAGGCATGCCCGTACGACAATTAACGTATTCTCCGATTCCTTTGACTCTTGCAGCTTGGTGGAAATATGCTGAACAAATACATTTTCGGACAACATCCCAATCTGTTCCACAAGATACTATAGCCATCTTTTCGGCTTTCATGATATCCATTAATTGAGAACGAACTTCTTGTGCTTTCCTCATAGCTTTGGAGTGTATGTAATGTTTACTACACCATTCATCACGAAAACTGAACAAATAATAATGATAATAATAATTACTTATTAAGTAAAATAATTAATATAATGAAATATAACTTTATACGCCACTAACTTACCCATGAGATTTCCATTGAGTGTATACATGCAAAAGGGTCAAATGATCACTTTCGGGAACAAAGAACTTTTCTCTGGCTGCATCACTTTCATCCTGTCGTTCCTTTGGTCTATAAAACACAGAGGGAACTGAAAGCATAGAAACGATCGTCTATTATATGCAAAACAAATCGACATTTCGTTACCATCATTATTATTTTATTTAACAAAAAACATTATTCTAATTATTGTTATTATTAGGAAATTAAAGCATACTAGAATTTCTGCCGTACACCCTAACTCTTCTGATACTATCAGCATCTTGGATAATGAAGG
This sequence comes from Diversispora eburnea, assembly GCA_910592015.1. Lineage (NCBI taxonomy): Eukaryota > Fungi > Glomeromycota > Glomeromycetes > Diversisporales > Diversisporaceae > Diversispora > Diversispora eburnea. The sequence goes on along the minus strand of CAJVPK010000003.1, from coordinate 15,997 downwards.
ATCTAAAGGAAATTCGACCATTCTGCGACCAAGAGGTGTTAATTCACCAGTATTATCTAATGCACCTAAAACCCATAGTTGATACATCGAATTCAAAATATTATCCTAATATAGAATAAAATATGAGTTAATGTATAAGCAGAATAAACAATTAAATTAAAAAATTAAATCGCAAATTATTAATTAATCTTACTTGTGGCGGAGGGTCCATGAAATCAAAATCTAACAAATTCTTTACTCCTAAAGACTTCAACAGAAGTACAACATTTGCAAGATTCGTACGTTGAATTTCGGGTATAGTATTCATAAACATTTCGTGATGGTAGGCTTGTTCAGTATATAGTCGATAACATGTTCCTGCACCTGTACGCCCGGCGCGACCAGATCTTTGGTTCGCATTAGCTTGGCTAATTGGCGTAATTTGCAAGGAGTCCATACCAATTTTAGGATTAAAAACTTTAAGTTTATTATATCCAGTATCAACAACATACATAATACCATCGACTATTAAATAAGAAAAAAAAATAATTCGCCAGAAATTTTAGCAAAAAAACAGGAAAAATTCCAACAAAAAAAAATAATAATAAATTATGGATACCAGTTAATGAGGTCTCTGCAATATTTGTGGCAACAATCACTTTTCTAGCATTATCAGGAGCTTTTTCAAAAATTCTGGCTTGTAAATCAGCGGGTAATTGAGAGTAGATTGGAAGAATCGCTAGCTCTGGCGGATTATCCAATTGTGATAAGCGTTCTAAATAATATTAAGATAAAAGTTTTAGAGATATTTATAAAATAGAATATAAAATAAAACATTACAATGTATTCGTTACCTGCTATCACTTTGCATGTTATTTCGATATCTTCCTGACCAGTCATAAAAACCAAAATATCGCCTGCTGGATGTCCGAGATGGATTGCCAAAACTTGTTTTACTGCACTATCTACATAATCTTCACAGGCACTCTTACTAAACATTACTTCTACTGGAAAAGTACGTCCAGGTATTGTAAAAGTTGGACAATTTCCAAAGAATGCAGAAAACTAATTAAAAAAAAAAATAATAAAATTTAATAATTTATTATAACTCAATAAGAAATATATTCAAAATTGACGATAATTTATAAACTTGCCTTCTCTGCATTCATGGTCGCTGATGTAACAATCAACCTTATGTCGCGTCTTTGAGATAGAACTATAAATAACAAACAATATTACAATGCTTGAAAATACATTGCATATATATACCCATGAAAATTTAATTAAAAATCAATAATATTACCTTGCCTTAACAATCCCATTAAAACATCTGTTTGTAAAGAACGTTCGTGAGCTTCATCCATGATAATAACACTGTAATGATCCAAGTCAGGTTCCTTAAGCGATTCACGAAGCATTACACCATCTGTCATATCTGTAAAGGAATGAAATACATCAACATCTCATTATTAACGAAAGATGATAAGAGATTAAATTAACTAAATGCTCACATTTAATGACAGTGTTTTCCGAAGTACAATCTTCAAAACGAATGGCATATCCAACGGTAGTTCCAAGTTTACACTAAATGCAAAAAAAAATCCATAAAATAAATGTTTCATAAATGAATTGAACATAAACTAAAATTAAATACGCACGTCCATTTCTTCACTAACACGCTTTGCAACAGACATAGCTGCAACACGGCGAGGCTGTGTACAACCTATTATTCCATATTTACTATATCCATCTTCGTGAAGATATTGAGTTAATTGGGTAGTTTTACCTGAACCTGTTTCACCGACGACGACGACAACTGTAAATTACAATATTTTAATACTTTATTTGGTTTTAAACTTTGTAAAAAAAAAAAATGTTTGATAAAAAATATTGTGAAAATACCTTGATTATCTCTTATTATTCTTAACAATTCATCTTTAACTGCAAAAGCAGGTAAATATTCTCTTTGCTCACGAATAGTCTTAGATTTTGAAAAGGCACTAACTGCTTCGGAAGTTTTTAAATGAGATGCAAATTGGGATTCTCCCTTTGGGTTCTCAATATCACCCGATTCATTAACGCTAGGTGCTATATAAATATAATTCAAAATTATAAATATGTATATATACAAAAGGCAAATTTAATCACTGTTCAAAATCTTTAAAATTTTATTTACCTGCTGAAGTCTCATCTGAAGTTGAAGTTTTGACACCTAACAGATTGCCAAGAGCTGTGCCTGCTACTTCAGTAACATCTTTAGCAGCCTATTAAAATAATTCGTAGAACAATTATTGTAATATCCACCTTAATTGATTTACTAAATGAACAAAATGTAACCTAAAATACCTTTTGACGCTCTAATTGTTCTCTCTTTTCTTTTACTAACTGACTACCTTTTCTTGAGAACACAGATAAATCTGACGTTGGATCCTTAACAGATTGAACGGCCTCCAATTGTTTAGTGAATACCATACGACCGTCAAGAAATGGTGGCTTAACATCATGTACTAATAAATGTACTCTTGACTAACAAATGATGAAATAATATGTAAGTTTTATAACAATAGGTTTGAAAATATCGATATTTTTATAATATTTACCTCTGAATCATCCTCAAAATCCAAATCCATCTCCCTTCTTTGGACTACACCTGATGTTAACATACGATTAGTTTCCCAGAGTTCATTGTCTTTATTATATTGTTCTTGCCTAGCTGATAATTTTTTCTAAATTCAATAAGATGGAGCGAAGTCAAATTAAAAAAACAATGAATTAAATAATCATTGGAAAAATAAAAATGAAGATTACATAGATCACATACAAGTTGCCTCTGAGCAAGTTCCTCCTCCTTTTTATGTACGAAGTCTGAATAATCTGCGAAAGGATTATGTGTATCATCCATAGCCTAAAAAGGTAATTACTAAAGTTAAAATTTGAACAAGAATCTTAGCTAATAAAGAATGTAACATATAATATAACTTACACCGGATGATTCTTCGATAGTATACCACTCTCGATCTAATAGACGTTGCTGTTCCTCCCAAAGTTGTCTTTCTTCATTATTGATTTCGTCATTGTCTTGATTATAGGCGTATTCCATCTCATCATAATCAAACGATACAAGTCGTGGAGTGGGAAAGTCTCTTTGATAATCTAAATATTATTTAACAAGAAAAAAAGTTATAAAATTTGAAATCGGAATAAACACATTCATGATAGGAAAATAAGATTAGGCACCTTTTCGTGAAGTTAATCCTGCTCCAGAAAAAATTGGGGTGCTTGACCTTGTTGGAGTGGAATCCCAATCACTTCTGCTTATCCTCGATGAATTTAGCGAAGACGAACTTCTGCTTGAATCATCTCTCCTGGATGATCGAAACGGTGAATTTCGTCCACTTGTAACTGACGGTGATCTTCTACTTGTAACTGACGGTGATCTTCTGCCTGTAACTGACGGTGATCTTCTGCCTGTAACTGACGGTGATCTTCTACTTGTAACTGACGGTGATCTTCTACTTGAATCATCGCGTCTATATTTTACTGAAGGAGAGCGTCGCCTTGAATGATCTTTAAAAAAAAGAAAGAAGCTTGAGTCCGGAAATTTCAAATTAACACAATAAAAATATCTCTTTCATTATCAATCCTCCTTACCATAATCCCTCTCCTTATCTCTTTGGTCTCCATAATCTTTATCATCTGAACTTTTATAAAAGTCTCTGGCTATATTTTCACGATTAATAAAAAAAGCAAAAAATTATTCATTAATATTATAAAGAAAACTGAGCAAAACTCAATATTTCATTACTCATACATCTATTTCTCTGCCTTTCTTGTTTATGCTCTGCCGATCTTACACGAGATTCTTCGGAAATATGTGATGTTCCATCGGTCACCCTTCGATAAGATTTTTTATTTGATGATGACCCTATGGATATAATAATAATAATTCAGTGATTTGATAAATTGAAAAAAATTATCCAGTTGGAAAATAATAAAATAAACAAAAAGCAGTTAAATGTACCGTTTAATTTGCTGTTGTTCAACCCTGAATCATTCTCCGAAGAATCCTCTGCATCCCAATCTGATGATAATCCTATATTAATCCGTTTTGATGGGTAGGAAGGTTCTTCTTGGGCCTTTCTAGAGGCCTTAACAGCAGCAGAACGTTTCTTTTCTTCGGCAATCTTATCTAATCCTAAAAGTGATGTTCTTGGCTCCGGAGTTTTGAATACATGACGATTCTAAATAAGCAAACTATTAGTGAATTGGTTCAAAGATAATTACACATAAGTAAATCAAAGAATCATATATGTACTTCGGAAGTCGCTAATTTTCCGGGTCGAGTTAAGCCACCAACTGAAGGGCTATCCAAAGTCAGTACTTCTCCAATTACCGTAGAAACATTTAAAGTAATAGAAGAGGAATCGGTATTTTGAGAATTTGAATCAATAGAATCTTCTTTTACCCATTTTTTGATCTTTGTATATAAATCAGCCAGAAATTCTTCTTGAAATCTTCCAAAACCTTGACAGGCTGATTACCATCAAATGAAGTAAAATAGATTAATGCTATTTCGGTTGAAATTTAAAATTTTTTTAAAAAAAAAAACTGAATAATACCTTTAATGAAAGTGCCTACATTTTTATGAACTTTAGCAACCTGTATTACTCTTTGGGCTAAAAGATCATTAGGATTTAATAAATTTAAGGCTCGTGACAGTTCAATGGCGATTTGATGAGTAAAATCGGTTTCGTTGATAGTAGACATTTTACAAAGTTCTTAAGTAACCAGATTTTTATAATCGAAAAAATTTTGGTAATTATAATGTTAGTCATGTGATCCTGGAAATTTTTTTCATGTGATATTATAAAAATTGTTCGATGTTTTTTCTTTAATACAAAAGATCCCGATTTTTAAAGGTTTAATATTCATTTCATACAATCTCGATTGGTTTAATAATCGATTGTTGTTCTCTACTTATAAAGAATTCTTATATTTATGATATTATTCCTATAATTTAATTTTTAAATTTTGAATTTTTTTTGTCATTTATAAATAGAAATTAGTTCAATTTGAGTTATTTAATAATAATAAAAAATTACTAGAAATTATTTCCAATTTATTATTATTTTTTTTTAACAATAAAACAATCAAAATATATTAAATATGTACAAAGAAATTAAGTATTATTAGGCATTAACTTAATATCTCATACTTTCTAGGTATGATATTTGAATATTATTCCAATTGATCAACATTAAAAAATTATTACAACTGAATCAACTTTTCATCTTGCAAATCCAATTAATATTTCTACAATTTTATCTAATATATATTATTTATCCATGTTACTAACTGAAGTCAAAGTAGATATAAAAGGTTCTCCATTTTTAAAATAAAAGAATTTTAAATTTACATTCACAAGGAAACCTTATAATTATTTAGGAATTCTATAAGTGAAAAAGAGACGTGAATTCCAGTTAGCTTATAGAAGAAAATTAATATAGGTTTCTTTAAAGATATTAAAAGAAAAAAAATTATAATTAAAAGATCCTAAAGATTATATTTCTACATATTGATCAAAAATTTAATGAGAATCAAGAAATGATGATATAAGCAATGCACCAATTGACCGCCTTTTCTGAATTTTGTTTTTGTGGATAATACTGAATGATCAATTCATTGGTTTGAATTTATCTTTATATCTAAACTCAAATTTTTTCAATTTATATATATTTGTGTTTGTTTAGATTCACCGTCACCCAAGAAAAACTTTATATAAAACTTAAAAATTTTTTTTTTAGATAAATTCGGGAAATGATTATCCATTTTTTCCATTCAAATAATAGAAATTCCGTGGTGAAACTTGTTTTTTAAAGTTTTGATTTCCTCTATAACCTGAAACTATAAAAAGAAGGCGCCACATCATTTCAATTTATATAAATTTGTAAACAATATTATTAACTTAAAACGAAAAAGGGATTAGAAATATTTATTGTTTGTAAGACAATAAAAAAAAAAAGAAACACCACTAATTTCAGACTAAGTATAGTATTGAAATTGAAAATAATATTTTACATTTTTAACACACGAGAAATTTCAAAAAAAAACGTTGAAAATTCGTTTATCAAAAAAAAAAAATATAATCACATAATTGGAGGGGAAATTCTCATCCCTGTAATATATTTTATTATATATTTATGTTTACATTCTATTATCACCCCCTCAGCACTCTATTTTTATTATACATATTTCCCCAATTCAAACTAGCTATACTCATATAAATGAATTTTAGTAACATACGTACGTGTGTGAATCAAAATTAGTTTAATTAGGATATTGCATGTATTATTACACGAGGGAGAAGTTTTGATTTGTTTTATCAACATTCCGCGCGCATATTTTTTTTTTTTTGCAAAAAAAAAAATTACGAAAGTCATGTCGTTTTTAAGTAGTTACACAATGCATTAAAAAATTTTTTTTTGCGTTAATGTTTAATAACAATTAACCAAAAAAACCCAAAATGATAACGGTAAAGTCATGTTATTCTTAAACAATAAGATATTTTTCAATAAGGCACAAGTACGAAGATTCGATCCTTTTCCGTAATATTTTTCAATAAGATATTTTTTATCATTGTTTTCTTTTTGTTTGAATATTGAGATGAGACCATAAAGAACTCACAAATAATTATCTAATTACGCGAAATTTGTTAACAACTATGCAATTCGGAAAATATGATAACGTTGTTGTCGGCGATTTATTCCTTTTTTTTATTAAAGAAATGAAAAAAAAAAAGATGAAAAAAAAGTATAACAATGAACCTCCTTGACTCAAAAGTATTATTGTATTAATTGATTGATTATCAATGAGAAGAAAATCCACCACCAAATTTTATGTTAAAAAGAAAAAGACATTTGATTTAAAAAAAAAAAGGAGAAAGAAAATAATTGCAAATGAATGTATAATATGATTCAGTCTTAAAAAGTTGAAAAAAATTATTAGAATTATAATCCCAAAAGGTCGAGGGCGCACCGACCGGCAACGCAAGTTGATGCCTGTTAATATTTGTGGAAATTTGATCATCTTTCATAAATAATATATATTGACACAAGACTTGCATATTCAGACATAATTTTCCTTATTTTATTTTAAAAAAAGAAAAAAGAATTAATGATGATGTTCTCTTTGATCATAATAAATTCATTGCCCCTTACAAAGAAATTTTAGCAAAAAACAATAACAATATATATACTTGTCTTTATTTATTCGGGCAAATTCTTTGTTCAGTTTCCTTAACTGGAATATTTCAGGTTTCTTTTATGGTGATACAACCAATCTTAAAGATAGACAGATAAAAAGGTTAGATCTGGTGATCTGGAATTTTTTTTTTCTTTCCTTTCTGCTGCTGCTTTTGACAATAAAAAGTGCATGCAGGATATTAAATTATTTTTCATAAATCAAAGTGTTGCACACACTATATACAAATATACCGAACATATCAGTCTGTTTTTCAAATAATACTTACTTTAAATTAGTGTAAATAGTATATAATAAAGACTATAAATTTTGTGTATATATATTTATGTTCTTTTGTCTCGCTCGTTTGATTTCTTATATTTCTCTTATGCTACTTTTCGGGAATTTCATTCTGTATTTTTATTTACCCTATTGTTAAAACGTGGAAAAGTCAAAGGTCATTGACAACCATAAAATAACTAAAATAACCTGATTAAGTGTAGCCAATAACTCGGATTCGGTCCTAACCCAAAGAATTGGTAGGTTTAACTTTAAAAAAAATAAAGTTTTATTGGTCCAAATTTTTTTTAAATTATTGATGAGCTCAATCACCTTATCAACTTTCGTTTCTTGAATATATCAAATCATACGATTATAAAAACAAATACAGAAATATGGAAAAGCCTAAGTTAGTATTTTTATTTTGAAGTTTACCGATTTTTTTTAAAAAAAAAGGAACGCCACTTACTTTTATACTTATAGATACTTGTGCAAGAACTCTCGGTACGAACCTAACATAATGTCACCTTCCGGTCCAAACATACAACAATACAGGTTAATACCTTTCTATTTCATTGAAAAAATTCCACAAAACCCATAAATAATATTAAATTTTACTACTATAGACAAATAACGTATGTTGGTGGAATAACAATTATTGCATTGTTCTCAATGTGGTTTTGTATTCAACCAACATTTGAATACGGAATTTTGAAGAATCCCTCAAAGAGAAGTGGATTCTTTATGATTCTACGCGCAAAACTTACCAGTGTACTACAAATCCTAAAAGCAAAAAAAAATGATGTGGAATTTAACGTTAATGATCTACAAAAGGTAAAATTTAGCCTATATTGTGGATCAAAGCAAGATAAAGGATTAAGGATTTTGCTTTATGAAAAAAATGACAAACAACCACCCATATTTCGAGAAAACAAAAAATCTAATTCGATGAAGGTAGAAAGTAACAAACCACGCAATATTCAAACTTGTGTAGGGACGCCTAAAGTTACAAATACTGTTAACTCTAAGAACAATAATACCTTAAATAATAATGCTGATTTGCAAGTTCCTAGCCAAAAATGTGAAAATGTAAATAAGTACTCCAATGAAAATTCACAATGGTTTTCTAATCCAAAAACCAAAAACATAAGCACTTTGAAGCGAAATTACACGAAAAATAATGTAAATACGAACACTAAATATAATAGGAATGTTACTCATAACCGGTTTTATGAACGTAACTCGGAAAGATGTTCAAATGAATATAAACTTACGAAAATAAAAAGCAAATCGTCTAACGTAAAAGATATTGATGAAAGCCAATCATCTAACATAAAAGACATTGATGACTTACAAAGAAGGATTCATAATGTTCTTTGTAAAATAAAGTCGCATAGTTATAAATGTGAGTATTTTTTTTTTTATTTTTTTTATAAATTTAAACCTTTTTCTAATTTAATCAAGTACCAATACGTTATAATCATTATTCTTTTTCATTTTTAGACAAACCAGAATCCAAAGAAAATATAGATATTTTAAGTTCTCTTGAGAAAATCGAAAAAAGTCGCTATATTCGGGATTCAAATGTCATTTCGTGTCTAAAAAGACAACTAAAAGCGGAAGTGAATTTTAAAAAAGAAATTCAAACCATCAAAAATTATTTAGATGATGACGTAATTCAAAGCCATAATGAAGAAAATGATCCCACCGGAAAAGTTATTCCTGATGAGACATTTAATTCGAAAACTGACTCAACTTATTCTTCTCTAGAGATTGATATTGAAAGTGCAACACAATTTCGGATTTTAAGAAATCTTTACATTCAAGAACTTTTGAAAATAAAAAAAAATGCTGAAAAGGAAACAATGAACAACATAAACATTACGTTAGATATTTTGAAATTGCAGTCTAAATCAATAGTCAAATGCAAAGGGAAGATGAGATTATCAATTCAAAAAGCTAATGATAATTTTGACAAAGCAATTAATAAAATGGAGTATCTCCAGGGGTGGCATAATAGCATGGTGGAGAGACTTGAAGAACTTGAAGATATGGTTGATAATGTAAATTATAAAATTAATCAAATTTAAACATTTATAGGTTTTCTTTATATGTGTAAATAATGATTAAATCTAGGTTGTTTCATTACTGGAATTTTCGTGCTAAAGTTCACCAATCAATCATACATACAGTAAATCTTTTTAAAATATTTTCATCATTACTACTCTGTGAGTTGTCATGGTTGTATATACACTTTCAAATTTTTATTAAAATATAACTATGTAAGATTATAACAGGAGAGAAAATTACAGAACTATATATATTGCATTCTTTTCCATTTTTCATTTTATATTTAAACATGTATATAGATCCAGGAGATTTACAATAAAAAGTACATGTACATACAAGAGAATTTACTTCAATAACAAAGTTGAAAATGCAAACTGGTCTTTGCAATAGTGACATTTTAATTTATTTCACAAGATTCTAAAAATGAAAATGATTGAATTAAAGATGTAATTATTATTATTATTATTATTAGATTAATTTTAATGATGACTTCTCAAAGTTCAGGTTATTAAAGAAATTCAATTGCATACAAATAATTTTTTTTTTTTTTTGATTTGATATCTTTATGTACAATTATTTCCGAACAAAATATAAGAAACTCTCAACTTAAAATTTTGAATGCGTGTGTTAAGGGTAGGTAATTGTTCAATACATTGTAAAAATATAACAAATAATTGTAAAAATATATTTTAAGTTGAAAGCGAAGTTCTATATTTATATTTTAAGAATTTATATTTAAAATTTGATAAGGACTCTTTAAATTTCTTTTATCGAAAGACAAAACCATAAAGATTCTCCGAATTATAAATAATAAATATTAAAATAAAAATATATTTTGTTTAGATTAAAAGATTTTTAATATTGTATTTTCAATTTTATTAAAATTTTTTTGTAAATTACTTTATTAAATAAAATAAAGTTTAATGAATATTATAAAAATTAACTGTATAATACCATATTTATAGTAAATATAATTAAAATGAATAAATAACAATAAGAACAATAAACATTTCAAATTTCTATAAAAACAGTTTTTATAATCTAAACGATAAAGAAATATTTAATTATATTTTGTTTTTAAGCTACTACTTTATATTATTAATTATTTCTTTAATAAATCCTTGGTCCTCATTTTCCTTGCTTTATCTTTCATAAAAGTATTTTCCGATCATGTGTTGACTCTTAATAATATCACAGCTTTGTTATACCATTCTTTCGATCCTTATTAATTTCTTCAACATTTGCATAGCATAGCAAAATCCAAAATGACACTATGTCACCTATACCTTTTTATAATAATGACCACCAGTATATATTGCAATAACATTTTCAGCAAAGCAGATTTCATAAGCCATTGAAATATTTTAGCTTTATCCTATTCTATTTATAAAAATAATTCAAATTCTTTTTTTTTACATCTTTCACAACCCCAATAACTATATATGCTATTTAATTTAAAGCTAAAAGGTTCCCTTCATCAATCTAAAATGACTTTTTCATATCCATATCTTTTTCAACATTAAACCTTTAAAATGCATATCTGCAAGATAGATTAATCCAATTTCTTTATAAATGTTTTGAAATTCCATTAATAAGTAGGTATTTTTCATATAAAATTATTTCATTAGAAGTTAAATTAAAGAATTTAAAATGCCATTTGGTTATCAACAATAATTCCAATGCATAAAAAAAAATCCTATTAAGCTTTGTATACAAGTCAAGTAATAAGATGGATGGATGTCTAATCATTTCAAATAGAACTTCCACTGGATTTTTGTTACGATTTTTTAATATAGGTCCTGATCAAAATTGGATGCAAGTTTGTGAGCTGCTTTTTTTACAGAATCGATAATGAATTCAAATAATTCCTGAACAAACACCCACCTTAACTTCAGTTGAAAGATGATCAGGTTTAATTTCATGTTTTGCACTTTGCCTTAATAAAGAATAATTTTATAATTAATAATTGTTTTCAAGAGATTTAAAAGCATATAAAGTATAACTTATAACTTAAAAATTTATATTTTTCAATTTAACAGAAATAACTTCATCTGAGGGTACATCTGATAAGTTTCAGTTTTTACATTTATATCCGAAATAATGATTTCTAACCACTTGAGAAATATCAGGTCTTGAATTTCAATAATTTAATACATAAACAATATGAATTAATTATCATAAATTTATACCAGTATACTGTATATTTAAGAGGATTCTGAATATACTGAATTGGCAAGCTATTCCAAAGTAATTTAGTTTAATGTTCCTATTATGAACAAGAATATTTCAGAGTTCTATAAAATAATTATATTAGGGTTTGATTCATTTGCAAACGTAAATAAAAATATTTGAAAAATAATCACCAATTTTCCATGAATAATATTATTAAATGTAAGTATAGCAATTTGTTTTGCAAGATTTAATTTTACATTCATTTTTTGAAAATTAGTTTACAAAGAGAATTCATATTATCATATTCAATAATAATCATGTAATTATTGGCATTCTCTATAAAAATAAAATAAAACTAATTGTCTGTTCTTATTAAATGAAAATTTAAATATTTTATATTTTTACTTTAGAATAAAATTTTTATCTTGCTTAGTAATACTGTAGAATTTAAGAATCCTCACGTCTTTAAACCAAATTTAATTCATTTATTAAATTGTCTGATACAAGTTTATCATTTAAAGAAATACATTTAAAAGCAACAGCTTTTTTGAGAAATTTTAAAGTGGTTTTATAACTATTTCCATTAGATAATTCTATATTCTAAAATTCGGAGTATTTTTCTTTTTGTAAAATATCTTCAACAATCGATTCATGTTCATTTTCTTGAGACATGATTAATAATTCATAAATTACTAACAGCTCGTTTGATAAATGAATATGCAAATTTATCAAATTTATAAAATTATTTCATTTCTGTTATCGCTTTGATCAATAGAAAATTCTTTTAGAACAATTATCTTTATTGCAATGATGATGAAAATGGCAAGGTTGTACAACGCAACAAATAAAAAATACAGCTACACTATTTTTTAATAAATCAATGACATGATATATAAATTTACTCATATATACTCAACTAACTCTTGGAAAGTAAAGTCAAGAAGTCCATAGCATTAAATCCATCTGTTTAACTCACCAAAAAGAAACCAAATCCATAAGATTATCGATTTCAAGATATTAAAGAGATAATGAAAGGTGTCTCTCTATTAATATTATCTGAGGACCTTGAAAACTTGAAAAATTTTCAGTTCTAATATTTCATTAATTAATATTGTATTGTTACATTGAATTTATAATTATACTAACTATGATAAAAATAATAGATAATATTATAAATATAATAATTTTAATAAATCAATTAAATCTTCAACTATGTTAAATTTAGAGTTACCAACAATGTAAAATATATTATGGTTCTTTAATATGCTAAAGGTGAAAATCTTAAGAAGCCAATTATCTTAATTTTAAAGATTTTAATTTTTAGATAATTGTCATATAGTTCCTCTAGAAGACATTATTGTCTAGAGTGTAGTGTAGGACAATATACTCATAATACTGATTTGAATTGATAATAATTCTGCTTACTAAGTAAAAAGATAATGATTAATGATAATGATTCTGGATGAAGATGATGATCATGTGATTCTGATATCTCATTGGCTCCATACTTACAATGAAATAGTACTTAATATTACACATTATAATTTAATATAGTGATCATTATTAATTACTAATAAAAACTGAAGCTATATATATTTTACTATGTAATATAGTATGTACACTCTAAAGATATCAAATAATATATAACTACTGAAATTTCATATGCATATGTTACATGGTATAAAACATAAATCCATGCATGTGATTGGTTAATATCATAATATAACTGAAATATCAAAAATCTTTTTTTTTGATAGATTATCTTTGTGTATATGAGATAAGGTATTTATTATACTTTTATATAAGTATGAGATGCTATTATAACTTTATTTTTATTTTTTTTATGATATCAAAAATAAAAAAATGGATTAGACAAAGTAAAGAGGCTGTCAAGAAATGTTAGAATAGGATTTATGATGATACCAAGTCTGGTGATAATAGAACATGTATTGATATTTTGTAAATAAATAGTAAAAGTAAACCTATTCAAGATAATAAATTTGTGACAAAATTTTAAAGACTAAAATTGAAAATATTTGAAATACTTATCAAAAATTTCAAGAAATCAGATGTATAAAAATAAAAGGATAAAAATTAACTTATACAGATCTTGACTCATTAACTTTACAAAATAAAAGAACAGCATTGAAGAAGGTTAAATCTGAATTTAAAAAAATTACCAACTGGTTTTTGGCCAATAGTAATAATGATAAATTCTTCTGAATTAAATCTCAGAACAAGCTTCAGAATAAATTTCAGAATAAATGTAACGAATCTACTAATTTGTTATAGAAAATAAATATCAACAAATATTTATTAGTGAAGTTTGTAATTTATAATTAAATTATTTTACAAGACTTACTTGTATCTTTATTATTCATATATTATATTTACATAAAAATACATAATTAGTATTACATAATATAAATATATAATAAATAATATCTTAAGTTTTACAAGACCAATTCAGATAGTTACATATAATAATATAATAAATAAAATAAAATAAAAGAAATAAAATAAAATAGAAATGAAATAATTAACACATGAGATTATCACATTGTAAATCTAAAGCTAATCTTATATACTATTATTCATTATCAGAATAGAAAGATAAAAATAAAAAGAAATAAAGAAATAAAATAAAATAAAATAAGTGTAAACTACGTAAAATATTGTGTAAAGGATGTAACAATAAAAACTATTACAATGAACTTTGAAACAAGCTTCAAGAAAAACTTCAAGACAAACTTCAGAATAAACTTTGAAACAAGTTTCAAGACAAATTTCTAGATGAACTTTCATCTAATGAATTGATCAATTCTAGTAATAAATCTTCTTATAATAAATTTTTATTTGATGGCAATGATAATGATTATAATAAATTTAATTTAAAATCACTTAATACTTTATTAAAAAAAAAATCTTCAGATGCTTGACTTCGTACAGTTAGTCAATTCTTTCATCTGGTCAAAAATCATAGCTACTCTAAATTGTTAATTGGTAAACTTCTCATCCATAATATTGGTAAGGATCTATGACATACATGACTTATTCAATCATAAACTAACCAATAGACAAATAAAGATGAAATTTTTATATTGTAACATGATTATCATATAAAAATAAATTCGTTTTTATTTCGTAAAGACTTTAAATCAAATATTGTTTAATATTTGCATACGAACAAATTTAAAATAATTAGAAAAATGAAATTATTTCTACTTTTGAAATTGAAGAAAAAAAAACTATTGCTATTAAAACAGCTCAAAAGTAATTACATTATTTAGATTGAAATTATAAGGATTATTCAAAAGATATCTATTTTGATGATTATGAACGTGATGATGTAGTAAAATATCAATAACAATTTTTAGAACAAATGACTAATTTAAGACTCAGATGATAGTCTATAAAGAAAATAATATAGATCAAGTTATTTCACTAAAACTTCTATCTAATATTACTGAAATTATTTCAATTATATATAATGAGTAAATTTTTTATGTTAACAATAATATCATCAAGAGTTAAAAACCTATAAATGAAAATCAGATCTGACGTAAGTTTCAAAGTTTTAGTGTGCAAGTAAATAATTTTATATGTGAGACAATTGAACAACTTCACCTTTTTCAGAAACAAAAAGAAATAAATGATTTGCTTCTCAACAATCAGTATCTTCTCTATACTAATGCTTATACTATTATTCACCTGGATATTAATTAATATAGATGGTGAATAAATGAAGATATTATTAAACAAGTGATTAAAAGAGCTCATCAGGAAATTTTTGAAGACAAATATATTTGAATATATTTAAACTGAATATATTCAAATGTATTTGACCACCTACATATTTATCTGTATTAAATATTCAAATTTGTTCAATAAATATATAAATATATTTGTATATATTTGTTTATTTGAATTTATCCAAATACATTTTTCAAATATATTCATATATATTCATGTATTCGAATCTATCTAAATACATTTTTTAAATATATTCACATATATTTGTGTATTCAAATTTATTCAAATATATTTTTCAAATATATTTACATATATCCATGTAATTCGAATTTATTCAGATATATTTTTCAAATATATTCACATATATCCATTCAAATTTATCCAGATATATTTTTTGAATATATTTAAATTTATGCATAAAATTTTAAATAACATATATTATATAAATACAATTTCATATATATATATATATTTTATATTTAAATTTAAAATTTATTATTTATTT